>JANTPZ010129854.1:0-13783 GCA_025593235.1 Vachellia pachyceras
TTTTTACTACTCTTTCTTACTTTCCTCTTTCTTACTTTTTCTCTCTTTCTCTTTCTTACTTTCCTCTTTCATACCCACTTTTTTTTACTTTTTTACCTCGAAATCTGTAAAAGCTATAACTTCCCAAACATAAATCATATTTCAAAACCTAGATTTTACCTCGGAATCTGTGAAACCTAGGTTTCAAACCTAGCATCCAAACCAGCCCTTACTTCATAAACTTTATATTAGTTAAAAAAAGATTCTACCGTTGATCCAAACGGATAAGTCTATGACATAAGAACTTTAAGATGTTTGATACAAGTTGTAACCCGTGCTAGTTCATACGTTTTAAATTCAGAAAAAATGAAATAAATAAAAAAATTTTAATATATTATTCAATCTTTTAAGTGTACTCTAATTTTAATTTTAATTCTTAAATTATATTTTATTTAAAATCTTATTTACTGTAATTTAATTAAAATCTAAATCATTTTATACGCTGAGTGATTAAAATCATTTATTTTAAATTTAAAGGACTAAAATAAAAATAAAAGTAAATAGGTGAAACTATAATGTACATTTTTAAAACATCTTTTATATTAAAAAAATCTTTTTTAAATGGTACATGTAAGTCAAGATAAAAAACATTTTGAAATCCATAAAAAATATTCTAAAATTCGTAACAAGCATCCATGAATTCTTATTGGATTCCGTAAATTCTTTTTAAAATTTGTAAACTTATTTTTTTTAATGGATTTTCAGAACACACGTGAATATTAATTTTGAACCAAAATTGGTGGCAGCGGACCCCATTAATTAGTAAGAAGGGAAGTGCGAAGCGAATTAGTCAAAAGAAACAGCTGGGCACCGGTTGGCTTCTCAATTTCAAACACAGTCCCGCCGGTTTGCTTCACCGGTCTTCCGGCTTTATTTTTTATTTTAATTTTAGGGTCAGATGCTCCATGAATTTTAAAATATGATTACTGTTCAAATTAAAATACAATATTCAAGTAACTCCTTTTTTTAAAAAAAATGTCTATTCTGTTTGGATAGAAGGCGATTGAAGTAACTTGCATGTAAAATAACTTTTCCAAAATGAAGGTATAGTAAAAGTTAAATTATACGATATGATTTATATTTGGATTGTATGTAACGGAAACGACTTTTTATGAAAATAAAAACTTATTTAAATAAATATTTGAGATGTAAGATTCAATGTAAAATAACTTTAAATGATATAAATTTTATTAAATAATATATATATATAAAAGGAATTTTATTTTAACTTACAAAAATGTTTCTCCTCAAACACCATATTAAACGGGCCTCATGGCTCATTAGTGTAAGGAGCCATTATTTATTGTTTTTTCCCAGGAGCATAGAAGATATTTGTTTCTGGTAATTTTGGGGTAAATAACGTATGCTCCCAATTACTAATGCAAAATTAAAAAGTTGATAAGCAAAAATACTCACGACTTCATAAATTTTTTTTTAAGATGTAAAAGTAACTACAAACCTTTATTTATAAAAGACCTATTTTTAAAGGTTTATTATAGTTACTTTTACACCGAAAAAGAATTTATATTGTTAGGCGCATTTTTCTGTAAAGTTTTGGATATTTTTATGCCTCAACCTAAAATTAAACTTAAACATCAAATTGATAAGTGCTGCTAAAACTCTAAAATTGAAGTAAGGCGGGCCATTGGTTGGCTGACTAAATTAATTTTGAGGGTCCTTGTCAATTCAAGTGTTTATTTGGTAACTGTAATCTCCTTCCTTAATACCAAATACTTAACTTATTTTTAGTTATTAATCAAAGTAAAATCAATAATTAGTAACTTACTTCAATCTACTTTCGTTGCGCAACTCTGATTCTTTATATCTTAAAGTTACCAACATTTGCGGTAAGACATGGTTTGTCAAAATGAGCCTATAGATGACAATCTACAACAGTCAACACATAAATAAAAAAGGCGATGCAGGAATATCTTGCAGCCTCATAACTCTCCCTGATTATTCAGTATAATATCCATCACCTGAAAAATGTTAATTTGATATAATGAAATAAAAGTCCCGGTAATCAGCATTTCTACTTAAAAGGCATATGAGCGAGTATTGATGAGAGATAAAGAATTAATTATATATGAAAACAATTTCTCATGCAATACCAAACTATCTATGTATATCAATACCAACGTAGTCATTATTACCATAATCATCAAGATTAATCAAATCAACATCCACATAACCCTTTTTACACATCAACACACATATATATATATATATATTCATAACTACATGGATTCAAGCTTGCATCATCACAAAATAATCATGAAATTGTATAGGAAATCATTACACAGAGATTTATTATCTTTCTCTATTTCCCCTTTATTTCTCCCCAGCTTTATTTCCTCTGACTGAACCCATGGGCTAATACTGTCCCATGTAACTAGTAATACAATTCAATGAGCTCACCGGTAAGTGATGTGGACTGGCCAAGTACCACAGAGCACAAGACCGGACCATGGATTCCCCCTTTCACATCGCAGAGGTGTCCTAAGCCTTCATCATCACAGCATGGGAACACTCGTATTTCAGCACGGAATGTCCACATCATTGGATCACCCAGATTTCAGCACGAAATGTCCTTCGATGATGGGCATAGGATCTTCTGGATTTCAGTACGGAAATCCTCCAACCTTATTTCCTCTCTGGCATGCCGAATATTCACCCCCTTATACTCCATGAATAGCATCCCATCAATAACCACAGCGTCCTCTCCCAATATCACAATTATCTTTTATAATATTTCAGCAAAGTGCATCCACAATTTATCATCAGCATATACACACATGAATAACATTGGCACGTTCCAATCAATCATTTCATGCTCAAGAGATTTCCATCAAGTCAAAAGAACATACATCAAAACATTTGCAAACGTTGCCAACACATCTAATCTTTGACTACAACATATTTACTTCAATATTATGAATACAAAGTTTATCAAATAATAATATTTTCATCAAAATAAATCCAAAATCACTCACCAGACATGTCCCAAATATGTAGAAAGCGGTTACCTTTTATCCAGCAAGAAATGTTATAACAATAGCAATCTCGTGTCCAACACCAACAATTTCTACAATTAGTCTAAATAATCCTAAAAACAGAATCTTGTTACTAAGAAACTCCTTTTTAAACTTCTTTCCTCCCTTACCCTTTCTCTCCCTCTCGTCCCTCTGCCTCTCCCTTTCCGTCGCCTGGACTGTGCTTGTGTGTGCATTGCATTCCATCGCCATTGTCCCTTCCACGCGCTGCTTCCCCATTTTTTTAAACAGGTCAGGCGGTGGAGGAAGAATTGATATTTTGGGGAAAAAGTGAAAATTACAGAGAAGGCCCCAACATTTCAAAAATTACAGTATTAACCCTAAATTTTACAGAAATTACAATATGACCCTCTTCTTCTTTTTTAATCTGAAAATTAGGATATTACAGTAATACATTCTCAATCACACTGCACATAAGATGAGATAAAACTTCTTTCACATGTTTATCTTAAAATTTGTAAAATCTGAAAATAGGATTAATTATTTTTGGGAAATTTGCAATTAAGTCCCAAAGGAAAATTAACAAATCAAAGGTTCAAAAGATTCATAAATTTACCATAAGGTCACAGGGATAGCTGCTGAAATTGTCATTAACAACCTTATCAGCATTCATTAACAACCTCAGTAGCTACTCCTACGACCTTATGGTAATTTTGTGAATTTTTAGGATATTTTGTTCATTAATTCTCCGATTTGAGATTTGATTGTACTTCCCCTTAATTTTTTCATTGAAAATAGGATTTACCATAATGATTATAATTACAAAATTTTTTGGTAATATACATACCCATCTCTCTTGTGTGCTCACTACCACCTTAGATTGAAAGTCGGAAAAAGTCAAATTTTACCTTTTAATATATGACTTGTCTTAATTACAGTCGTCTTGTTCCTTATGCCTCATCCTCCTCCACTTAGAGAGAAGATGAATGGGAAAAAATGAGTTTTTCTTTTTTTAATATATTAAAAGTATTAAACACTTTTCATTGTTGTCTTTGTTTGGTTAAACATAAGAAATATTTTTTCTTACTGTTGTTTGCATGTACATGGGAGGCAGATTTTCTCATTTTTCTTTCTCTCATTTTTTCCTTGGCATCTCATTTTCACCGTAATAGATTATTTAAATGAAATTTTTTATAAAATTCTTAGTATAATATTATACGAAATGAAATTTTGTTATTTTATATATGTAATATCATATTTTAATCATTTGAGTTTATTTTTTATAATAATAATTTTATAAAATAATAAATGTGAATCATTCATTTCATTTAATGGTGAAGATAGATTCTACACAAAATGAAAAATAGAATCCAAATCCAAGGATACGATAATTGTAGGAAACTGGTCCTAAATAAAAACAGTGTGAATAAAAAAAAGTTTAAAGCATGTTAAAGGTGAGATGACGTCATAAATACAACTTTGTTGACCTGCACGTCTGGATTAGGACTGAACTATCGATTTCAGAGAAAGATTCTGACGCATTATGCTCCATAATTTAAGGGTTCCATTAAAAAAATAAAATAATAAAATTAAGGCTTAACCATTCTGCTCCATTCTCACTTGCTTAATAATTAATATTCATTTTTCAATTATACCCTTTTAATAATTGTATTTTTCTTTAAAAACAAATTTAATGAGTTAACCACCATTTATTATTTATGATGAATTAGTTAAAAGAACTTATATTATGGGATAGAAGAGGGTATTAAAATTCTAGCCAACCAAAATTGATTTATTTTTGCCAACGAGAGAAAATTGATTTAATTAATAAAGATCTCTCTCGCAAATGTGTTTAAATCCTCTTGTAAATTATAATCATATTGTGGATGTAGACATACCATTGGTCATCCATTGTATTTACCAACTCTATTCCTTGGTATAAGAGCAATGTGTACTTGATTTTATTTAAAATGTCAGTATCATTTTACTAAAAATAATCTTATTTTAAACACCGTCACAACCAAATATAAACACATGTATATTGAGGTCCTTATATAGCTCCCAAGAGTGGGTGTTTACGCCCCATCCTTAGATGTTTCTTACCTAACAAAAGTGGATTCTCTAAATTTAATGGGTCATTTTGCATTAACGTTTGAAAAACAAGTTCATGTAAGGTGAGACAAAACTCACATGTTTATCTTGTAAATCGTAAATCACACAAGAAAAGTAGCTCTTATCATTGATCCAAATATGCACAATAGCTGCCTTTTACCTTTCTAGGGTGTGAATTTTCTAGAAACTTTACCCACTTTGTTGGTAACTCCCTTTCTATCATTGCATTGACACATGCAAGAACGAACACACACACACACACGGAATTTTTTGTTAAAGACAGACTTATCGATTGAGCTAAAACTAGCAACATACCCAGCTTATCAAGATGTAGAGGAGATTATCACCAATGAACTTCCTGGGTTTCAAGGAGTTCACACACACACACACACGCATATATATATATATATATATATATGCAGAACATCGTCATTTGATGAAGATGATGGAGAATTACGCATTACATGGGATAGAAATGTTGACACGTCTGACTGCGAAAGTGTTTACAAACAGACTTTCTCATCCGCACAGATCAAATTCTCTGATCTATTCAAATGTGTTGATCACTTCCACCATGGGCTTCTCATTGTGAGCTGAGCCACAAAGCAAAAATAAGAGATAGTCATCTTATGGTATGCTTGCAGCTTCAGGCAAATGAAGCACTGAGCCATCTCACCAAACAAGTTATTGCGTCTTCAGTTACTTTTATAAGATAGAAGAGATATAACCAGTTAGGTGTAACAAACATGTAAAAATGAATTTTGTTTTCCAAAGTACCCTTATTTATGTGGAAGGGAAAGAATCCGGTGATAGAGAAAGGCTTCGTTTGGGTTTCCGTTAGGAACCCCGTTTTGACCCCCAAAACCCATTCTCACGCAAGCCGAGACAAAATTCCTCTCACATAAAGTACCTAGGAATCTGTGTCCGTTTTCTCAACGGGTTTCCAAACGAGAAAAAAAAAAAATGTATTCCCGGTGAGGAGAGGAAGGTATCTCGGAAAACGAATAATTAAGAGTAATTTTTATGATTAAATGAGGTAAAATATAAAGTTTACAGAAAAAACTTAAGCAGCCCCTAAACAGATCTAAAAAATAGGTACAAGGCATATCCAACATCTCTATCTTGTGAAAAAGCAACTGAAGGAGTGGGTAATTTAATTTGTTTGACAACAAAAGTAAGCAAATTTACTCATTTAAAAAAAATGAATCACATCTCAAAAGCCAAACAAAATAAAAATTATATTCAACTTTAAATAATAACAATTTTAAAAAAATGTAATTAATAACAATTTTTATTGTTACTATAATTCTTTTATTTAATAAAAAATTATAATTGTTTTTTAATCAATTAGAAGCAAAATCATCCACATCCCTGCCTCCCCCAGCCAAGCACTTGTAGAAAAACAAACTAAATAGAATAGAAGCAGGAGAGTCAGAAATCTAGTGTGGACGTACTGCTCAATGCTCATTGCACCAATTTGTACATGGGGCTGCGTTAGCATTAGAATTTCATCAGCCTCGTTTCACACAAAAATGGCGTCCATAAATAATTATGACACTCAGAAATGCTACTCTAAGACAGAACTAGATACATCTGATTATGGAGAATTGTAGCCAATATGTTGCTTCCAAACAAGAATGAATCATTGATTCAAAACAATCCCTATTCCCTAACACACAAACCCAAATAAATCAGTAAATATGAACCAACACGCAATGAATTACCGCAACAACACAAGTTAACTTCAAATATATAACGCTTTCCCATTTTGATAAAGGAGAATCAAATATCAAACCTCATGCAATTAACCTTCATGTTAACCAGATTAAAATCAAAATTGATCCTAACTAACGTAATGCACAGACACTGCAAAACAATGATAATATTCAATTCTTTCTTTTACCTTCTCAGATTTTGATACATATTCTCAGCATCTGAAACGGCTCTATGAATCATAAAACAGTGGGATGATAAAATGGAATAGAAACAGGAGTCAGAAATCTCGTGTGTGGAAGTACTGCTCATAGCACCCATTTTTATTTGGGGCTGCATTAGCATAAGAATTTCATCATCCTCATAACTCAGATAAAAATGAAGTGCATAAATGATGACACTAACAAATGCTACTGAACTAGACACATTTGGTTATGGAAAATCGTTGTCAACACGTTGCTTCATGATAAGAAAACAGAATGAATAACGGATTCAAAACCATCACTAACACACAAGACCAGATGAACCAGAACTCAGCCAACATGAAATAAATTACTAAAAAGTCTATGAATCCCAGTCTGATTACAGGAACAGGCAGTGTTCTAGTTTGTTGATCGGCAAGGCTTCCAACACATCCATCAAATCCTTTCATTTGTAAGTAAAATCAACGGTTGATTATTATCATAACAACTATAAAGACATGTTTATAGAAGTTATTTGATTTTACCGGCTCGATCTTTTTCAAGGTTGACAAAAATTAGGTGATGTAAACAGTGACGGTTTCCAAATGCTAGAAACGAGTCAACAATCAGCAAATTCCAATAAGATACCCAGATACATTTCATTTCGTGGATAAGAAAGGAAAATATACAAAAGAAAAGTTAGCCAAAGCATAGGGGTTGAATAGGAAGGCTCACATTCGCCTTTTCTCGGACAAGGAAAAAGACCCAACACGCATGGCTGCGAAACCATAGAATGTTGAAAAGACCGGAACGGTCATTTCATACAGACGCAGAGTCGCCTCGCCAAGCCGTGGGACCTTCATTCAATGTCCGGTAAAACTGTTATAACCAACATCACAGCCTCAACAGCAGCAGCAGCAGCAGAAGAAGAAGAAGAGGGAATAGAGAGAGGGGGGGGGGGAAGCTGTTTGGGGAAGGAGATGAAAAATCACCGGATAGCGCAGCGAATGAGGGAGGGAAACAGCTCTCAAAACACCCTCTTCTCCCTGAGACTACGATTCTCATTCTTAAACTAATGAGATTTGTAGCAAAGCCACTACACAGCCACTATTCCCTTAACCTCCATTCCTATAATCAAATTCAAAGAGGCGCTAAGGAAGATCCGAAATAACAGAAAAGAAAAGAAAAACCTTGTCCACGGAGCAAAGCGGCTGAGCCAAGGAAGATCCGACGCCGCCGGTGAAGTCGCAGAGTGGTGAGCGGACGGTGAAGCTGCAGAGTGGAGAGTGAAGGCGCAGTCAACTGAACAGAACGGAATCGCCTTTGTTTTATATTTTCACAAGGGCAATATTCCAATAATTCATCTTAAAAACTTTGATATTCCAATAATTGCCCTTGTGAAAATCCCAATTTGAAAGGAATTAAATTAGGAAGGGAAGTCAAGATGAGAACAAATTTTTGGCTCCCCTCTACTTCACTAAGGCCATGTTTGCTTTGATGGAAGGGAAAGAGAGGGGATGGATGGAAGGGAAAGGGAGGGGATGGAAAGGTATAAGGTTACCTTATTTGGTTTAGTTGAATGGGAATAAAGGGGAATGATTTTTAATGATCTTTAGTTTGATTCAGGAGGGGAGGGGAGGACCAATTTACCATTATATATTGATTTATGTTTATTTACTTATACAATTTATTTAAATTAGTTTTTACTCATAAAAATTAATCCCTCCTTATATTTAATTAATTAAAAAAATTATTAAGATATTTCACTCACATAATTTACTTAAATAATTAAAAAAAGATTTAAATAATTTCTTTCCTTCATTCTCTACCAACATCGATGCTTCCAAGTATTCCAAATAAAGTAAAACTTATTCTCAAGAAATATTGAAAAATGAAGACTGGAAAACTTGTTCTCTATATACATCGCCCCTTCTATTCACGCACAGTGGAGTAAATATGAAAACTAAAAAAATGAAGTTTGAGAAGTTGGATAAAGAGTATTAAAGGCGTATTAGTCATGATATTTTGCATCCCTAAAAAAAACCACATTTTGGAGGGATTCAAAATAAGGGGAGGGGAGGGACTAGGCCAAAATTTGGCTCCCCTCCCCTCCAATTGGGGATCATTTTTCTTCCCCTTCCCCCCAACCAAACAAAGCCTAAATGAGAGGAGGAGATAGAGCATATTTGGTTTATTGTTTGCAGAGTCTAAACACACGTTTAACAATATTTTTTTCATAAAACGAAATAATATGCTTCACATATTTATTTCAATTTGCATAAAAGTACTTCAAACCAAATAAACCTTTAAATTTTTTCTCATTTTGATTTTAGATCCTTAAATTTAAAAACAATGATTTCAATCATCAAATATCATTTTATTTAAAATATTAATTCATATACTCCAATAAAAATCTAAACTATTTTATACTTGCTATAACTTGAAGGATAAAAAAAATGAGGGCTGTTAACGGGAAAAAAACCAACCATTCCTTTAAAACGTGTTTGTTGCTATAGTCCTGAGAGTATGTCCACTAGCCAATTATGAATCCCTGTCCTTCCACCAATCTCTGAAATTTAATTCAAAAGGTTCTTCCGTTTCGCAAACTGAAACATCCACTAAAAAAAATGTTCCAAAGTTCCTTAACCTGTGTCCCAATAAGTTAAAAATAGTTCATTATTCTGAATAAAATTTATTGTCAGAAAAACTCCAGTGGCTGTTCTTGTGACTTCCAGCAGAACCATCCCCTAAAAAAAATGCAACTTCAATTGCAATAATTTGAAAAGGCAACCAGACTGTTGCCATAATCTTCATCATGCAGGCAGGTATGCATTGTGAGCTAGAACTCATTTTTAATCCTAACAATTATTTTATTGGCATCAACAGTCAAAAACCCTATGAAACAAATTACACAGGTGTCAAAGCTACTAGCGTTTAATAGTAAACGTTAGGACGGCTCAAAAACCAGTAACACAACACGCAACATTTGTACTCATTCCACCATAAATTAGAAGCTTGGCCTTATACACATATACAGCCTGTTCTCTTTTAACACCATACCAACACACAAAATGGTTGGGGGCAGAACAGGAAGCAACAGTTGTGGAGCCTGTTCTCTTTTAAATGCTGTTGGGCAACATAAACACCTCATGACAGGTATAAGCCAGCATTTTTGAAGCTTCTCTTACTCCATCCACCACCATAACCAAGTCCCCGAGATGCACTAATAGAGATGCTCGTCTAAAGCTTATCTATCATAATTCCAACTATTCTTCTCATTCCTTGCTTATTATATCAGAACTCCCACAAGGGCATTAGAAAAGGGCAGCCTATAAAATTCGTTTCTTGCCTTTTTTTAAAACCATTTTTCCTTTTCTTGCTGTCAAGTTGGTGTGCTTACATAGGTCAAGCTGGTACTGAAATGGCAAGAGCACATCTCAAATTGCCGAAGTTAAAATGCTACTGCCACCTCAAGATCATCGACGGCTGAAAAACAGGAAATCTGGGTGGCTCACATGAAGCATCCTTAACCACTTATCTGCAAACTGCAGCAGAGAGCTAGCTAATTGGCGCTCATTCCCACCGTTAGGAGTCCAGAGAGAACCCTTGAACTTATATGAAGCAAGACCAAAAACAGGCAAAGATAATTTGAGTCCACCATCAGTTTCACCAAAATATGTCACGATGGGAGCCTGTGATCTTTGTGAACCTGAAAGAACTGTAATCAGTCTCCCTAAACAGAAAATGAACTATCACAAACGCACAATACTTGTTGCCACAGAAAGTGAAAGAGTTGTAAAAAGATCCACTTCCTTGCATGTTATCATCAACTAGATATTCTAATGCAAATTTTAAGTCAGATATAATCTCATCTTTATCCAACCAATCAGAGAAGAGCTTAAGCAACAGAAATGAAGTCAAAATCCACCAACCTTCCATGGATGTATGAAGATAATGGTACGTCAGAAAACAAGCATCAAGATCCTTCAATGTTGGTCCAGTTGGTATCCTATAAATTGGATACCTGAAAGTAAAATGTAACATGGTCAGCCACTTCTGCATCTTGAAGTTGACTGCTAAGAGCATAGGTATAAATAGAGCATACCAGGCTACAGATATCCAGCTTGAAGAGAGTATGTCGCAACTTCTAAGGGTTTTTAGCTCAGGGAAATGAAAAGCGAGGTTCAATATCTGTACCAACATATAACAGAAAGTCTAATCAAAAGGCTACACAAAGAAGGGGCGGTGAAGTGGTATGGTAACTTTTTCCCAGTATAACGCAGACGAAGGCAAAGAAAGGGGGGGGGCGCACAAACACACCTTATCAGCCAAAGGTTCACGGCTGAAAGGAGGGTCCCGTTCAAGATACTCAAAAATCAAGCAGCCTTGGGAATTAACAGATTCTCCCTCATCACTAGAAAAACCATCTTGAGTATGTTGATCGCTCATGGATAACCTGCCCATCCCATGGTTCACATCATCTGACATTTGAAGATTCCTATGCTCCCCCATGTATTTCAATCCTCTTGCAGGTTCATAATCACTGCTAGCATCACTACTCGAATCCCTAAAATCACTGTCACTGTCCTCAGCAAGTTGCCTACAAGAGGAAAGACCATACATTATTAATTAATATGCAAGAGAACTGCATCAAAATGATCTGAGAAAAGAAAACAAGCAACTGAAGTTCCATAATCTATGCAAACAGCAAAGCACCATCATCATCATGACCCAAATTCGCACAATCAAAACAATTAAAAAAACAGGTCAAAAATTGAGCATTGATGAATATAGTAATCCGGCAAGAAATCCATGAACGCTGCAATGAAAGATCCAAAATCACTACTATGTTTACCAGCATTTCCGAAATGTACCCACATGTCTTATCTCTAAAAGCTAAATTCAATTGCTTCTTCAAATTAGACACGGAAAAAAAGGTTATCCATAAACAAACAATCCAATATAGCATAAAGCAGAGTGGGGGGAGCAATTAACAATGAAAAGGCGGCTGGAAGTACAACATGCCATCACATAAGTATCATGCGAGATACAAGGTTCTTGTACCCTATTTAATATTTATAATCACCGAAGCATGGGATATGCCTAACACTACATTTGTAGCATTCAATTGTACTTCTTACAGTTCTCGTGATAGTCAGAATCCCAAATTTTGCCAGACAGGGAATCAAAAACATGAAAGCGTGCTGTCATCTTGAAATAGAGAAGAAACTTCACGGGGCCATTATCCCAAAATAGAGTGAAAATGTAAGGCATATGACTTCATTTACTCAGCAAAAAGTTTAAAAGGCCAACCAAACTTTTAGTGACATCCCGATATAAATATCCCACACCAATTGCCATCAAAATCGCGACGTTTCTGCCTAAACTTTTATATCTAAAATCATCCAAACAAGCTTTATACCTTGATTTAGCAGAGGGCTCCGTAGTATCAGCATATATTTGAATTCCAGAGAGATAAGGAACATAATATTGAACGACACTATCATTGTCATTTAGCACAAGAGGCACTCCCGCACCATAAGCACTCCACTCCCTGAATGATTCCCACAAATCACCAAGAACAAAGTATGACTGAAATTCCCCGCCACAAGTCCGGAAACCTCTCATGGCCGTCTGCAATAGTCAATTCACAGTTAAAACGTATGGCTAAGAGCTATTCATTACTACAACCACATAAACACAGTACCCAATGGTTAATCCATTGCAAACAAAGCAGGAAATCACATAATAGTTTTAATGAATCCATAAACTAAGAAAAATTAATAACAGAGAAATAAAATGTGCATTATATTCATTTGCTCACCCAGTTCCAACAACTCTTGATAGGGACAAACGAAAGAAAAAACAACAAAGGAAATGTAAACAATATTATCAAACCGATTACACAAATAGGAAACTGAATAAACATACCTTAGATGGATACTGAGCAGGCACAGAAGGCCTGATCGCCAGCAAGAACCGCTCAAGATTACTCAATCGCTTCAACACGGGTTTTGGAGTAGATGGCACAGCAGCGGACTTCTTGGTCTCTTCAGATCCTACCCGGTTCTCAGGTTCTCTATTTACAGAATCCACCACTTTCTCTTTAACCAAATGCGATGGACGACTGGCCGTACCATCGCTATGTGCTCTACGTAACTTGTCACTTTCCATAATATGCAAAGACTGCCGCGACTTCAGCGGATCATCAAATCGATCATCTCCACGGGCACGCACAAACTGTATCCCAGTACCCAACATTCCTATACTCGAAAGAAAATTAAAAAAAAAAACAAAATACCACCAAGACCAGATTTGGGAACTAAGCAAAAAAGGGAAAAAAATCAGAAGCTTTTCTACTAATCCAAGAAACACCAACTATATAGTCAACGATATCAGGATTAAGTTTTGTTGATGAGATTGAACAAGTCTGTATCTATGTCAACCAGTTCAATGGGAGCAGCGAAGAACCAAATGATCCGTAATGTAGCAGGGTTTAAGTAAAGAGAAAGAAAGGGTTGAAAACTTCTTGTGAATCAGAACCAGACGAAAAGGGAAAGATGCAACTTCAGAGTCAAAATAGAAACTCCAAAAGAAGAAGACGAAGCCAAGAAATGGATCTGGTTCGAGGGTGCAGTGAAGGAGGATGGCAACGAAGGACAAAAGTGTTAATTAAACTCCACAGAGAGCTAAGGCACAAGCACAGTGAAGAGGCAATTCAATTCAAATCAATCAAAGGAGATA
>JANTPZ010129855.1:0-16147 GCA_025593235.1 Vachellia pachyceras
GCCCCCAATTTTGCCTCTCCCACTCCCAACTTTGGCTCCAGCTCCGCCCCTCCGACTCCGATTCCACCTTATTCGAACTCTACTCCTCCTCTGCCATTGGCACCCGTGACAAATCCAAGCCCACCCACACCACCTAAACCGATAACGAATTCAGCCTTCGTCTGACTCTAACCCCGATACTCCTCTCGCCTTTATTGCAGCAGCCGCCACCTACTTCTTCGAGTGGGGCGGTCCTCCCTTTGAACCCTCCCAGCCGCTGCCAATCAATTTTTATATTTTTATTTTAAAATTTTTATTTTTTATAATTATTTTATTTTTAATTTTTATCATTTTTATCATTTGATGGTAGCATAGTTAACTTGACCTACCTTACATATTTCTAATTTACAACACCTTTTTCAAATTGAAAACAAAAAAAAAATCAAAAACCAAAAACTGGTTTTAGTCTTTAAAAATTTTGAAACTTAAAACTTAAAACCATCTCAAACAGGACCTAAGCTTTGTTGTTTTACCGTATTAAAAGGTAGGGAAAATTATTATTTTTTCCTCCATTTTTAATCCAATTGTAACTAAACTCCTAAACTTTAATTCGATGCAACTCAATCCTGTAATTTTGACTCGGTTGTAACTCAATCTATGAACTTTGACTCACTGTAACTCAGTCCCTAAAATTGTAACCATTTTATAATTTAGTATATGTTATTTTATCATATATTATTTATTTTTTAAAATACATAAACTATAGGAACTATAGAAATTGAATTACAACTAGATCAAAAGTTAAGGGACCAAAAGCCTACTTTTCTCTAAAAGTAATTAATGTGTGAATTTAAAATTATTATTCCAGGTGAAAGTGGAAGAAATCCATAGACCATAGTTATTTAAAGAATTTGAATAAAGCATGGTTGTTTTGACTTGTAGAATTGTTAAATTATTGCAAGTCATATTGGACATGTATACATTTTTGTTTCAGTCACAACAAAGCACTTTTTTAGAGTAGATGAATTATTATTATTATTATTATTATTATTATTATTATTATTATTATTATTATTATTATAGATGATTTAAAATGATATTAATTAAGTTTTCTTAATATCATCCCTATTTAAAGTTATTAACTAGAATAGAGAGTGCATAAAAAAATTTCACATTTAAATAGATTAGAAATTTGTTATATTTTTCAAACAAAGTTATTTAACTTGATCACTTATCTTTCATTGTTTTGGATAGAAAGTCATTTTTTGCTTAGCACTGTGTATCTTCCTCATGAAAGCAATATTTTCGAGGATATGGACGCATATTTGAATGAGATATGAACCTTAGTAAATCAAGTGACAAAGGATTGGCCCATTCTACTAGACATTCAACTCTCAATGGCATAGAAAGTCAAATTTGAATTTATTAAACCACGTCAAAACTATACATAAAATTGGAATACTTTGTGAATCAAGGTAATATGAATATAATATGAAAGACCACCACATGCTAAAGAAAACATACAAAATAACCTCGTTGGGAATGTGTTCACATATAATACTCAATAGTACCTCGAATATGATTACATTTAGTATGAGAATATCTGTTGTTAATGAAGGAACAAAAATAGCAAGCAAAGATGTTAAAATGAAACACGAGATGGACCACAAGAACATGATAAATGAGCCCAAACAGAGAGTCAGCCTTAGAAACTCGAACCAAAGCACAAGCTACAACTCACACCAGTCATGATTCCACCATGCAAGGCTTGTCAAAAGAGTGGTGATCAAAAGAGTCAATTTCACTAGTTGTTGAATGGAATAAAAGCCATCTATATACACCACTATGGGGTTATCTAAATTTTAGGGGAATTCCTCTTTAGAGAGAGAAATTTCTTTCCTTTTATATGATGAGAGAAGAGTTTTAATTAACTTTCACTTCTTCACCCTACCTACTCAGTTCTCTTGAAGCCCTGCATGCCTTCTGGGTGACCATTGATTTTCTCTTTTGGATGCAATTTCCTTCTTTTAAGCTTCATTAATTGCATAGTTGAGCTGCTACGCTAACCTACCCGCTACTTTTTTCTTCAGGTCCTTATTACCCGTCTTAGCTCATCTTTACTTTGGGTATTTAGCTACTTGATACATTAAATGCCTTCATTTTTAATTGGGCTCCACAGTGATGTCTTCATTCCTCCTTCCTCATTACTTATGTTGCCTTTTTTCAATTGGCCCTCTTTTACCACTCTTGTGTCCCCGCCACCTCTATGCTTTTGCACAATGCCTATACTCCCCTTATTCCTTTTGATCGACATCCACTATTGGCCCTTTCCATATCTGATTTAGTTATCTATTCCTTCTGAAGGATTTCGGGCGTACCTGGAGATGCCGAATTACGAATCGGCAGATACCCACGCGGAATTCAGATCACAATGGTGGATCCAAACACAAGACACTGCAAAAAGGCAAGAAGAGAGGAGATGAGAGGATTCTCTTCAAGAGAAAGGGAAGGGAGAAGACTTGTTTTCTCTACGCGTTATGTCTGCTCACTTTGGGGAACCACTTACCCATATATATAACTTCCCACAAGAGTTCATGTTTACGCATTTGGCCTAGCCCATGGATTTGGGCCTAATCCATCAAGGGTGGCCCATATTCCAACATCTCCCACTCACACTTGGTGGATTAGGGAACGTGGGCCTCATCCTTCTCTCTTCTTTCTTTCACACTAGGTGCTTTATCGTGACAGCATGGGCATGACATCTTTTAGATGTTTGTACTATAAATCCCTTTCACAGGACCAGCACAAGACAATCTTTCTTTATGTAGCTTGAATCTGGTTATTATGCCTCATATGTCCTAGATTTAACCAAAATACACTTTCACTTGACAAATCTAATCCCTCCCAAGTCAACATAAGACTTAGATCGTCTTTCTCATATGCGTGGTGTCCACACTTATGAAATCTCCAAGTTGATATCATAAGGGACATGCCACAGACACCAGCATAGTTGTATATTTGTCAGGTAATCTTCCTTTCGCCCATATATCATTTTGATATACATCAACCGCTTTCCTAACATAATACCTTGTATCGCATCTATCATGATAGTAGGATGTACGTTAAGGTAGTAGTCATTGAAGTATACCTCCATGATAATGTCAAAGTCAAAGGATATAAATAGAAATATTAATTTCTTGGGATTCACACAACAACAAAGCAGGGATCCATTCACTTGCTTCCCTTTTGCGGTTCTATAACACATGTGGTATGAATCACATGCTATGGTGTTTCTCTTATGCTATAAGAGCGTACGTCAGTTTTGAAACATTCTATTAACATCGTACAGACTTTTAGTCTAGATGTTTCCAACATCTGAACCCAAATTCTTCTATGTCTCATTCTTATATGACGTCAATATTAAAGAATTTGTTGTCTGGTAACATGCATCATGGGAGTGGATTCCCATGATTCGATCCATGTTTTACAGTTATATACATTGGATCTCATCCCGACATTCTACATAGTTGCCGAGGCGACACGATTTGTATTTCTTCTCTACCATATCAGCATTCCTGCTGCCTTACTGGTGAATACAAGTGTCTCATCTTTGCATACTCCTCCTGAGTATCAAAGATGGTAGCTCGTGTGAGAGAGCCTACCTCACCTCCCTGTACGACATACTAGACATTGTATACTTGTACATAGACACATAAATCAATGATGAATAATTGCATACTTTAATTATAAATTCAATACATAGTGTCTGTAACATTACATTTTGCACATACCAATAGCCCTTACATGTTTCTCAAACACTTCTCTAGCTATTGGTTTAGTCAGGGGTCTGTGACCATACTCTTGGTCGATATGTGTTGTACATTAATCACTTTCTGTGCTACATAATCTCTCACAAAATTATACTTAATATCAATGTGATTTGTTTTGCTATGATATTTTGGGTCTTTCATGTAGGCTATGGTGGTAGTGTTGTCGTAGTATATCAACACAGGATTTGTGCTCTCATTGCCAAATCCAAGGTGTTCAATGAATCTCTTCAGGCATAAAGCCTCTTGCACTATAGTAGTGCAAGCCACAGGCTCAGCTTCCATTGAATACAGGGCTATGCACGTATGCTTCTTGCTACTCCAACTTATAGCGCCATGATTTAGCAAGAAGGTATAATCTGAAGTTGACCTTCGTTCAACTTTATCTCCGCTTACATCAGTATCGGAGAATCCAAGAAGCCGCAATTCGCTTCCTTCATAAGTTAGTGCATAATTCGTTGTGCCCTTTAAGTATCGCAGAATCCTTTTCACAGCTTTCCAATACTGTTCGTCAGGATTTGACTGGAACCTACTTACCAGTCCATCTGCGAAATAAATATTTGATCTTGTACACATCATTGCATACATTAGACTCCCAACGGCACTAGCATAAGGAACGCGTTTCAAGATTCAAGCTAACTCTAGTAGCTACCATGGTGTCTAAGGGATTGCAGTCACTCATGTTGAATCGCTCGAGAATTTTCTTAATGTAATTCTCTTATGAAGGAGATGGAAATCTCTTTTGAACGATCCCTTTGGATTTTAACTCCAAGTATGTACACTGCTTCTCCCATGTTTTTCATCTCAAAGTTCGATGACAGCCATTCTTTAACGGCTAAGATCAAAGTTAGGCTATTTCTGACCAGCAGTATGTCGTCTACATATAATGACAACATCACAAAGTTATCATGAAACCGCTTGACGTAGAAGCAGTGGTCTTCTTCAATCATCTTAAAATCATATGAGGTTATCGCCTTATGAAACCTCAAATACCACTGTCTGAATGATTGTTTCAATCCATAAATGGACCTTCTGAGCTTACAAACTTTGCTCTCTAAACATTTCTTTACGAAACCTAATGGTTGTTCCATATAGATTTCTTCATCCAAGTCTCCGTTTAGATGCAGTTTTCACATCCATTTAATGTAACTCCAGATCTAAACTGTTTACTATTGCTAGAATTAGACTTATTGAATTAAAGCGTACAACAGGCGGGGAGGTGTCGTCGTAATTGATACCTTCCTGTTGTGTGTACCCCTTCGCTACGAGATGTGCCTTGTACTTGTTAATTGATCTATCCGCTTTTATTTTTATTTTGAGAATCCACTTGTTCCCAATGGCATTTCGACCTTTTGGTAGATCAACGAGTTCCTAGACTTGATTCTTTCTCATTGAATCAATCTCTTCTTCCATTGCCTTCTTGGTAGGGCATCTCGTACAGAACGTGGCT
This sequence comes from Vachellia pachyceras, assembly GCA_025593235.1. Lineage (NCBI taxonomy): Eukaryota > Viridiplantae > Streptophyta > Magnoliopsida > Fabales > Fabaceae > Vachellia > Vachellia pachyceras. Next base: position 5,257 of record JANTPZ010129855.1, read on the forward strand.
CATCATATTCATCCAGAGTGACTATGAGTGCTTCCCCCTTTATTGAAAAGCGTGTCTTGGGTACATTTCCCTTGTCACTCTTTCTTATAGAGACGATTGGGGATCATTAGATCGATCTGCACTACCTTGTTTTTGTGTCTCATAAAGAGATATCATTCGATTTATCTCTCATTTGCCAGGAAATTCATTTCCATAAATACGACGTCCCTTGATTCAATTTCAATTACAGTTCCATCTTCATTTTCACCTATGAAAACGTATCCTTCAATTCTTTTGAGTATCTATAAAGATAAATTCTTTTCCTCTAGGACCCAACACCCAAAATTAGGTCTCATAACTAGAGTTCCACTTTCCATACTTGTGGGAGTCATTATGAACACAAGCAATCGACCCCTATGGTCTTAAGATACTTAGATCTGGATTGCATTTCGTTCATAACTCGTAGGATATGGAAGTAACTGCTTTTAAGGGTGCACGATTAAGTATAAAGGCGTTAATAAAGTATCACCCCAATACGAAATTGGCAGGTTTGCTTGAGCCATCATTGACCTAACCATGTCTAGAAGAGTTCTATTTCTTCTTTCAGACACTCTATTTTATTGCTGAGTGCCAGGGATAGTTAGTTACCTAATTATCCTCTTTTCTTCACAAAGCTCTTTGAACTGATCAGATAAGTATTCATGACCTCAGTCAATATGTAATACTTTAATTTACGTTCTATTTGATTCTCTATCTCATTCATGGACTGTCTAAAACTCTCTAGTGCTTCAGACTTATGTGAGATCAAATAGACATGACCATATCGTGAAAAGTCATCAGTAAAGGTAATGAAGTACCAAGCTCGTGCCTTGTCCCCACACTTATGGGACCACATATATTAGAATGGAACAAATCCAATAGATTTTCAGCTCTAGTTCCTATATCGAAAGGTTTTCTAGTTGCTTTGCCAGCGAAACAATTTTCACATAAGGCCATCTCCATGTTTGGAGTTCACCTAGCAAACCATCTTTTGCTAGTTTGATCATTCGATTCTAACTTATGTGCTATAGTCTATTATGCCAGATATTTATGCTAACTGTTATATTGGAGGAACTAACGAAACAGTTATGCAAGTTGGAATCACCAACAACATTCATAACATAGAACTTTCCTGAAAAAGAAAGCTAAACCATAAAAGGTATTGTCACTAAGAATGTCAGCACCTTTTGTCATGAAAGTTCACATCAAACCCATAATTCAACAAACACAGTACAGAAACTAAATTCCCTTGGATGTTCAGTGTATGAAGCACATTATGTTAGATTAAGGTCTTTCCACACGTAGAGCTAATTTACATGTGCATATGCCTTTGACCTCGATCTTTGCGTTATTGCCAACATAAAGCCATTCGCATTAATACAGTAACCGATGGTAATCCATGAGGGATCCCCGATCCTTCGTTACATGGTCTGTTGAGTTTGAGTCTTTCCACGGTCATTTTGCCCAGGGAAGTCCCTCGCAAAGTGACCCAACTTCTGGCAGGCATAATATTTGACCTCATTCAGGTCAACCTTTACATTAGCCCCTTTTGAATTTAGGGACATCATTCCTTCCTTTTCCAAGAAATTTCTTGCCCTTCTTAAATCGGGCTTAGCATTGGAAATGCTTGTATCCTCGGTGTAATAGGCATGCCCAGAAATCTTATATGACTTCAGGCATTTATCCTCAAACTTAAGGTGCTTCACAACATCATTAAAAGTGATGATGTTATCGTTATGGGTTAAGTTGACTTTCATATGTTCCCAACTAGGAAAAGTGATCTGATCACAACCTGCACTTACTGTTCATCAGTTATTGTAAGTCCAACTTCCTGGAGCTCTCTAATCATGTTTGACATGTTTCGAAGGTGCTTCTTCATGGATGTAATACCCCGAAGCTTATACGTGTCAAACTTGATTGTTAGCGTCCTAAGCTTAGTGGTCGAAGTTCCACCAAACTTATCTCTGAGAGCTGCCCACATGGCATATGCAATTGGACGTTTTTCAAACTGACACATTAGGTCATTTAGCATTATTCTCAGTAGGATAACTCTTGCAAGACTGTTCTCATTTTTCCATACCTGGTATAACTCCAGGTTTCCCTTACGCTAGGCTGTAGTCCCAGCTTTAAGTTTCACCAAAAACAGTGGTCAGTGGCTCAAGGGCCTCTTGGTCCTCCAATATATATTGCACCTTACGGTGCCAGGTATCTCAGTTGTCACCGTTCAGCTTATCCCCTTTGTTCAATTCGACAATAACACCTTTTGTTGCCATTTCCAAGTCTGAGGTAACAGGGTATTTTATCAACAAATGTTTTTTCATATAGCTGAGTTTTTACCGATTATGTAGTACATCACAGTATACAATGTCTTATACTTATATTATTCTTGATAAGAAGATAATTTGATCACTAGATTTGCAATCAGGAGAATATGTTTGTACCTCCCATCACACAAACACTAGTAACTACATTATTTTCTTTCAAGAATTTTATATAAGTACCTCTTGAATCGTCAACTTTAGAAGTCTCGTTTTCTAAAAGCTCCCACTTATCAAAAGTGTTACAAAGTGATAAATCATGCGAATAACAATGACGATTTCACAACAATTCACATAAACTAAACATGTCACATTTCACAATGCATTTAGTCATAATCATACACCAAGTCATATTCTAAATATATTAACAAAACACTGAGTGTAAACACATAAATCTAAGGCACAATATGTCTTTAGATATTTGCAATAAAATAATCCAATATTTATTTCCTCAGTCTTTTAAAATGTTGATTCTTGTTCAGTGTAAGTTTCGTTGTTCTCTTTACTGCAACAACCCACATGGTTGATAATGTGAATATGCCTGCAGCTCTAACTGCTGCACGATTCTTCATCACGACATTCACACAAAACTCTGCAGTCTTACTATTAGTTATGCTATTCACATAGCTAGCAATGATGCCATAGATTTTTTTATTCATAACTATGGCTATTCTCATTGCATGCCATATTCAGCTATTGTCGTATCCATGGCGGGTGAAAGATGGTTGTCAGCCTTCTTATCACAATCTTAAGGCTTGAATTCAATGAGAACGAGGACTCAGGACCCGGGTCGAAGTAGACCTCTTGAGGTTCCGCTGTGCCTTCCTCAAGATTTTTATTATGAACCTCTTTTGGATCCTCCTCAGTGTCTTCCTTACGTTCCCTTGAGGATCTTCCTCAAAATCCTCTTCAAAAGCTCATCCTTAAAATCCTCTTCAAATTTTTTTTAATTCAGGATACTCGTTATGAACATGTTCATCAACATATTCAATGTACACTGGTCCGTAAGACAATGTTTCAGTGCTATTTGAGGTCTCTTGTACCATTACTTTTTTTTTTAAAAAAATGGATATGAAATTTTTACATTGAAAAAATCTCAAAAAATCCTTAATTAAGTACTGATTTTTGTAAAAACAGATCCTGAATTGCCTTATAAAATAGGCAAATTATATATCAAAATGAAGATCTTGAATTTTAGGATTTTTAGGAACAAACCACATCTCATTTGGAGGTCCCACGCGCTGTATCACGCCCCGAGAAGATTAAATACTGAAAAATTCGAAAAATGGGACGAGCCCCACTCTTGGGTGGTGGCGCGTGTAAGCCACGCGCCGCCTTGCCGTTGTCGTATCGTGACACGCGCTAGACCGTTCTTTGCCACTCGCCGTCGTGGTTCTAATGAGGTAGTCGACTTGTCCATTGGATGTGCCACGTGGCCTCACACGCCACGTGGCCCTTTTTCTAAAATAATAATAATTGTTTAGTTAATTATTATTATTTTTTTAATATAATATTTTTTTTCGAACTGCTTGACCTGTTGGGCCTCTCTGGCCCAACCCAAAATAAAAAAATTTTTTGGTTTTTTTTAGTTGGGCCTCTCTTGCCCAACTCGAAATTTTTTTTTTGAATTTTCGGTTTGGGCTTCTCTGGCCAGACTTAAAACATTTTTTTTAATTCGGTTGGCCCTGGCCCAATCCATTTCTGGGTTGAGTTAGCCTACACGTTTTTGACCCGGTTCGCTGCCTTCTGCTGTCGCCGCGACTTTTTTTTGTTGGAATTTTCGTTTTTTTGAGATTTTTTTGAGACGCTAACTATTCATCCGATGTGTTTTCTGGCCATATCTTCACCATCTGATGTCCATTTTTCACGTTCTAGGTGTCCATTTCTTCATTTCAACGAGATCTATATAATGGGAGTACCTTTGGAGCCTAAATCTTTCTCTTTTTTGGAAAAATGTGATGGAATTTGTAACTCGTTTTTCCTCCATAACTACGTCGTCTGGTTTCCGTTTTACGTGTGCTTGGTCTCCACATTCTCGTCTTGAAGAGAGCTATACTATCGATATGTTTTCTAAGCCTAAATACGTCGTATTGAGAACCCAGATCTGGATCTCCGTTATTGGGTTTCGTTTTCCCGTTTCGTTTTTCGTTTTCATCGTTTCGGTTTAGAGGCATATAATTTCAAACCATATATACACATGAATCACATACATGCTTGAATCTGAACTGAAAAACAAAACATCATGCTATACAGGAAAGTAAGAAATATACATACACATATATCTCAATTAAGCATGCTTGCATAAATTCATGAACAATGAGTAATTGCCATAGAACATGTATGGTAAGCAAGAGATCATAGTAATGGATATACTTTAATCATACACTCAAATTTTCATGATTAAACTAGCAATAGTTCATATCTGTGCCGAAGAGAAATGCCTCAGGAACCTAATAGCTCTGATACCACTAAAGGATTTCGGGCGTACCTGGAGATGTTGAATTACGAATCTACAGATACCCACGCAGAATTCAGATCACAATGGTAGATCCAAACACAAGACACAGCAAAAGCACCGAAGGCAAGAGGAGAGGAGATGAGAGGATTCTCTTCAAGAGAAAGGGAAGGGAGAAGACTTGTTTTCTCTGTGCGTTATGTCTGCTCACTTTGTGGAACCACTTCCCCATATATATAACTTCCTACAAGAGTCTGTGTTTACGCATTTGACCTAGCCCATGGATTTGAACCTAATCAATCAAAGGTGGCCCATATTCCAACACATTCCCTCTCAGTCTATTTGTCTTCTCATGTTAATTCCCTTTGCATGAAGTTCTTTCACGTTCACTTATAAATAGTGACTTTTCACTACGCTTCTGTCACTATATGTTCTCCTCTCCCAATTTGTTATGTGGCTATCACCTTTCTCTCCCTCCTTTTTGCTTTTCATTCTTCTTTCCCATATTCTAATTATTCTGTCTTATCGATTTCCCCTTTTCCTTCACTAAAATTATTCCCATTTAAGATTTTACATTTCTTCTATGACATATTGGTTTTCATTTATATTTTTGAGATGAGGAGTTTTATATAAGAGACAGGACATTATAATATGAAGGAGGAAATTCACTGTTGCTAAATAATAAAGAAAATATTATATAACAACGCCCCTTGAAGGTTATGCATAAATCATTGGAAATGCTTTTGCAACTGCCTCTTATTTTGGTTTTGTTAGATGGTTGCAAATAGAACACACCATTGCGGCACCAAGAAACGATTTTTTTTGCCATAACCTTGTAGATTTCTAATGCTTTGCCACTTTTTAAAGTTTGAAAGTTGTCTTAGTTCTTTCTTCGCTTGCTTCTGCAGGAGATGGACTCACAGACTCATTACGGGGTTTATCTAGCACTGAGGTAAGTATTGATGTTTATGGATTTCCAGATTTATGTTGTTTTAGAAGTATAATTTTGCTAAAAATATTTCTTGTTAGTCTGGACATGGTTTTACTTGAATCTCATTGTTGGTTATTTTAACACTTGTGAATTTTCTTTATTAAGATTGCTTGGCACTTTTCAATGGCTCAGGAGGAAGACACCCATGCAAAGAATGTATGTAGGAGCTTTGAGTAAATAAAAGATAAAATCAAATTTACATGTCAATAGAATGGTTTTAGTTAGAACAGTGTGACATTTAGGTTTAAAATAGTGGTTTGAGCTGGTATTAGTTGTTTCATCCTTATACTTGGCCAAATGTTTTAATTATAATAAGGGCTATTATTCTTAGACTTTGAAAACCTTGCTGATACCTCATGCACAGCTAGGGATGTGATTTTGCCAGATCCTTCATGTGGCTTGTTTTAGTGACCAAAGGAGTTGTGGCTTTAAGGGTTTAGTTAGGGTTAAGTTGGTGGTACGTGACATAATGAAATGGTTCTGCGGTTAGTGATCATGCTGGTCTATGATTAACTTATAAGGTTTATATTGGTAATTTCTTGTTTTTCTCTGCGGTTTTATGTGATTTCTTCCAGTACATATAATATGATAGGATTCCATAGCCTATTCTTACCTATAGTCGGAGGAGGAATAGAGGTAAGATGGAAAATAAGAAAGTTGTGGGTCAAATATGTCCCCAGCTGAAAATGAGGCAGTTATTTATATATGTTACCTTCTATCTATGGTTATCAATATTTCAGTAACATTAGATCAGTTATTGCCACTTCTTGTCCATTTGTTATATGTCTAAATGCTCGACATCCATGTGCCTCATATGTAGGCGTTACATGTTGGCTTTCTATGATAATTAGTTATTCCTTTGTATTGTGTTATGACCCAACCAAACAATTACTAAGAACATCAAGAAAATTAAAATTAATAATCAAAACACACTTTTGAGATCACTGCCACAGCCTTAATATGTGAGATAACTCCCATAGCCACTATGAAAATACTTTCACAGCCTAAAGGATCTGAAAAACCATCACCTTCCTCTCAACGCTCTGGTACAAAAATATGGCATGTCTCTCCCAGCTGAAGATCACAGCTTAAATAGCCTCAAAACATACACGACAAACCCCCCCAAAAATACATATTACGGCAGACCAACCTAAAGGCTATGGTTGACTCCATAAAATAACCATTTTTCCAAAATAGAAGGAAATGACAAAATCAAATGAAATCGCATAAGGCTCACGTCCCCTTTTTATATGCAACCAACTACATTCCCTTTGCATCTTCCTGTGTTTCTTGCTGTAGGTTTGACCAACAAATGGGGTTATAGCATATTGCAGATTACATGCAGACATATGTAATGCATTTGAAGTTATCCTTGTCTTTAGATTATTTTGGAGTGAGAATCTGACTCTTCAATTCTCTAAAGATTCTCTTTCCTCTTCTATGCTCCCATTTCCTCTTTAAATCCTCCTATCCCTCTAATTCTATCATAATTGTTTCCCATGGGGTTCCAGTTCATAATGGCTTCCACTGCACAAAGATCGAGATATATTGATGTAATACATATACGCATGCGCACTCTTGAACAAATGCAAACAGATGAGAATTTGGGGGAGAGCTACAGAAACAGATGGTATGAGATAGGGGAAACATGGCCAGTGATGGAGGGGGAAGTGAAACAAAATGTGAGAGGGGGAATGGGCAGAGAAATCGGGGGGCTTTTTTTGGGGGTGTAGGTGGGTAGAACCAGAAGGAGGGAAATGTGAGGAACTCTGTTAGTAAGCACTGCCTTATGTAATGTTATGCTGGTTGCTGATCGCTCACTCTAGTGCATTTCTTCTAATGTCCTCTTCAACAGAGAAATCTAATTCCTCTATAAAAATGCACCAGCATCGCTCTCCAAGCATCCTTTACCAACTTGGGAGCCCCCTTATGAAAACCATGCTCTTTTCAAATGAATGGAAGGGGGTTTGTAGAGAAGATGAAGCGGGAATGTGTCATACAATGGGAATGGTAGCAATATTTCTATAGATAAGAGTTAGATTTAACAACTGGTTTAGATGTTGAGGGGTAACTGCCTAGGATTGGATTAGGGCGTCAATTGCAACTTTTTGGTTAATTACACGCATTAGTAGATAATTAGCCGTAATTTTGTTTTGTATGCTGGCTGCGTTAATACTATAAGAATGAACTAGAATATCATAGCTGGCCAATTATCGCTGAGTTATGCCTAGTGTTACGGGATGACCATGAAGTCCCACATTGGATGGACGCGGGGGCTGCTGCACTATATAAGCGGACGCGCTACACACCCTCATGAGAGCTCTTTTGGGGGAGAGGGTAATGGCCTCGTGAGACTAGGCACGATCGGGTTGTATAAACATTGAAAATCCTATCACCACTTCTACAAAAAGGTTATTGGGGGTATGTGTGTAATATTTTCTTGGGGGCATTTTGGATCCATAGTTCCGTAATAGAAATAATTAATTCCAGCATTGAAAATGATTTAATGTGTTTGTTTGTACCTACAAGAAGTGAATTGAGTGAAAGTGTTTGAGAATATTCAACTTATGGGAAGTCTCCGGATGCATCTAATAGCTGCTTTAATTATTAAATGACTTGTTTGCTATGGTGAAATCTAATTGATCTTACTAGAAGTAATTAGTTTCTTTAAATACACGTTCATGCTTGTAATTAAAATCTTTCCTAACGTGACAAACTCAATGATCTTTTTTTTTTCAACTGGAAATTCGGTATTAAACCTTCTGTGATAGATTTTTTTGGGTCGATAACCTGTAACTGTACGCAAACATGAAACTTTGTTTGTATAATAAGAGTCATACTGGGCCCATTTGGGAACGCGGTAGAGAAGTAATTTTACTCAAGTCGAGCTAAATATGTGAAGAAGATTATTTTGTTCTACGAAAAAACACTGTTGAACGTGCGTTTGGGGAGTGTGGAAGCGTTGCCAAACACCCCACTGTCATGACATGAATTATCAATTACTAATGTATATTGATACTTCATTATACGTCCCGTTCATGTGTTATAAGTCCACAAGTGAAATGTATTTTACAAGTTCAAGGGGTTGTCCCATCCGTTAATCTTTTGAGATAGGCTCTCTCTTTAACTTGTCCTCATAAGTTTAAAGGGATTCCCACCTATAGAGAGCTGCGAACGAGAGATTCTTGCCGCTAAGTGAAATGCCTTGGTGGGGAGTTACTAGAAACGTTGGCTTTTAAATGGGTACATTGTTATGACTTATGAGTCCCATATTGGAGACATTAAAAATGTAGTGTAGTGTACAAGTTAAAGGACTCTCCTACTTAATGGCATGGTTATCAAATCGAGATATGAATCGTGAATTGGAAAATATATTTTTAGAATCTTGAATCGAAACTTATAATCATTTGCTAAAGATGACATAAATATACTTTTTCATATAAAATACATCAAATAAAAATTTCTATTTCATAAATTTATAATAATTATGAGTCATTGTGTTCCCACCACTCAAATAACAGCCACAAAAGAACCACTAACAACATAAAAATTTAAAATAGGATGGAGAGAAACAAACTTCCAAAAAAAAATAGTTATAAGATTTACTGGATGGACCATATAAGTGAAACTTTTAAAGGAATATAATAATAGACATGGTTGCATACAAAAGGTTAATATTGCGGCAATTTCCCTACCACATCATAGAAGAAAGATGCCCGCTTCATCTTGCATCACTGGAATAGCAGTCGTCATGCGATTCTTACGATTCTTGAGTGAAAGATTCCAATGGGAAAGATTTATTATGAGAGTCGAATCTTTTTGCTTAATATCTGGATCGAATTGTGAGATTTGAATCGCTAATCGCAAGAGACAACACGCGAATCCGTGGGGGAAAGGTTCACCATGGGAGTCAAATCTTTTCCCTTAATATCTAGATTGAATCGTGAGATTTGAATTGTGAATCGTAAGATTCTGACTACTATGCTTAATAGGCTAAGTGAAATGCCTTGGTGGGGAGCTACTAGAGACGTTGGCTTTTAAATGGGTACATTGTTATAACTTCTGAATCCCATATTGGAGACCTTAAAAATGAAGTGTAGTGTAGAAGTTAAAGGACTTTCCTACTTAATAGGCTAGTTTTTCTGGTATAGGTTCTCCCTTTAAATTTGTATTCATAATACATATTTGAATCGAATCAATTGTATTTGTATAACACATTGCACTTTTGATCAGGTATGGTGTGATGCTGGCTTCCCGAGGCTTGTTCAAAGGCCTCTTGAGATTGCTTTGATTGGAAAAATGAGTAAACGTTGTGCCTGCTTTGAAGAAAATCAACTGAGCCACGCAGGCTTAGAGGTGTATGATGGCGTTCCCTGAGAATGCTTGATGTGTGCAGATATCGTATCTAAGGAAGCTCAATCGGGAGGCTCTCAGATTCACTTTATTTCTTATGCCCCGCCTAGTTGTAGGGAACAACTCTTCATGGATCAATTTTTGTTAGGGGTACAAACCCAGGTTTAAACTAGAATTTTCATCTTTACAAGCTTAGCTCGCCGTTGTAACTCGAAAGAAAGAGGTGTATGCTGGCTGTGATTTTCATGCCAAAAGGTGCAAAGTTTTGACGGACTGACATAGGATTACTCATTGATGTGTTTGATTTGTGGGATTTTGGTTGTGTATTATAATATTAATGTAGAAACAGCTGGATCTACTTTGATACTGGTAACTACAGCTACTGTATTTGATTTTGGAAACTATTTTTTTTTCATGGGAAAATTAGTTCCCAAGTTCTTATAGCTTCATCTTATCTTTAATTAGGTGCTTATATTTTTTTATTAGGTGGTTATAGTTTTTTTTAATTGTAATCATCAGTCTCCATTCTCTTAATTTGTTGATTGGGGCTGATATGGATGATAATTAGGCGCACTTAAGTTCTTACAAAATAAAAAAAAAGAAGTTTTTAAAAAATAAATTGATCGAATAATATTAATTTATTATTAAAATATAAATATTTATTTTGATAGCAAGCATGTGCTGACATAATTTGTAATTGAGTTAATTTCGATTTTAATTAGATTTATATAGAAAAACTACTAACAACATGGACTT
>JANTPZ010129857.1:0-21814 GCA_025593235.1 Vachellia pachyceras
ATCACAATATGGTAGCTATGAAATACATGTTATAAAAGTAAAAGAGATAGTAACAACCAAGAAAGAAACTGTATAACATATAAACAATACTCACCTTTCCTAAAATATCTTGTTTACTCTCAATATACCCAAAAATGTCTTTGCAGTTTTTCATTGTAGACATTTCTGTCAGGTCTTCCAACAGCTGAAAAATCATGCCACCTTCAATATGTTCTTTCTCACAAAGATATAGCGCTATATCTGAAAATGACAGAGAAACATACCTGAGCATGAGAAAAAGATAGATTTTTACAATTAATATAAAAATATGGCATTGAAATAAGCTGAAACAAGCTGGACCAACCAAGCAGCATAATTAAAGCATGGAATTTTCAAAAGCAGAGCAAGCATGAACCATCAAGTTGATTCATTCAAGAAAACCACACTACCATATGTCCAATCATATACTAATTACTAAAAGTGTTGCAAACTTTTAATTCTAGATCCTTCCCTTCTCTCTATTCAGACCATCCCAACATAACGGAATGGACAAGACAGGAACCATAAAACTGTCCTTGTGATGAAACTACTACTAATATTTGATAACAGATTATCACAAAAGGTCAACTCAACCTTAAAGGCCAGTATTCCAGTTTAGCACTCTAGTCAATGAAAATCCTTCCCCAGTTCAAGAAAACAATTATATAACTATTGCAAGATGCTTTTTAATTGGAAATTTTTAACAAGGTGAAGAACACCAATTGCACAAGGTGTTGCCATGGGAGACATTTAATGCTAAGTTCCAAATAGCAATACATTAGGAAGATAAATTATTTATGAACCACCAAAATAACCGGTAGATTAGAAAGTGATTGCTAGATATTATAATAAAGACTATTTTTAGGCTTCACTTTATATTTCAAGCTTTTGCGTTGAATTAGTACTTGACATGATACACAGCCTTTATAACCATAAGGTCAAGGATTTGATCCTTGACTCCCTCAATCAGCATAAATTTCGATAAGCCAGGGCTTTCCCACACATTACATGCCCCATGGACTTTCGTGTGAGGGAGTTAGAGATTTGATAAAGTAATTCACGGGTCTTCACTAAATAACTTAAACTTTTGAATTTAAGTATTTAACTAGTCATCAATGCTATTCTAATTTTTTCCCAACACTAATTAATAGCAGAATCCATCATGTATTGTTCAACATGCACGTAGTATAAAATATAATCTAACATGCTTAGCCCTTAGATTTTTTTTTATGTTGCATCTATTTATTTAAAATTTCTCCAGTTAGCTTACCAGTTTTCTCATATTCACATTGTTTATTTCCATTCAAAGTTAAAAATCCCACACAAGATAGAATAGTTTGGCAAGTTAAATCATGTTCTAACCAAGAAGGCGAGGAATGTGACCCTGAGTTGTCTCACTTTCATCCATTGATTGTCCATACTGCATTATTTGCTCTCCCGACTGCACTGCAGATGACTGTAAAAAAAGTGCAAACGAACAATGTAGATCATAGATATAAGTCAGATGATAAAAAATACCGGCAGAAGAAAAAAGGAGGGAATCTGCACAATACTGTCGATGGTAATTATTATAGATATTTGACATGACATGCCAACATTAGGATTTTGACACAAAAATAAAACAATGAGGTATAATGTTTATTTGATCTTCTTTATTGATAAAACAAATGGATATTATCAGTCCAACCAGTACAAGAAACTACAGTGACTTATGTATGATCAAAGGCAGTAGAAGACATACTACTAGTTCTTGAAGAAGCATCCGTAGAATATTTTCCAGGAATTGATTCTCGTCTTGAGCCAATTTTGTTTGCCTCTGTCAAACAAAAGGAGTTTTAATTTTGTGTTCTAAACAACAAATAAATAATCACTATTTTATAAACTAATAAAGATATTTTTCTTTCAAAATTATTGCTTTTTCATCTTGAACATAGCTTATGGACATACATAACAAATAAAGCACAAGCTTATTACTTCCACAAACACAACCCCTGCCCCCACCTCCGCCACTTACGGTATATTAAATTCTGTGATATAATATTTTTAAACACTACACATAGCTGCACACCTTAAATAAGTTACCAGAAGAAAATCAAACTACAAAAATGCATCTTTCATTAAAAAAACAACAGTTAATTCACTAGTACTGGAAACTCGAAAGTTTGGATGAGAAGAGATACCTGAGGCTTTATCACTTCCTGAACAGTTTGCAAAACTTTCAGGCGGGCCAGGCTGCAGTATGGCCCTTTTAAACACTTCCTGACAGTAACAAAAACAGAAGGCATAATTGCAATAAATTGAAAGCAGAATAAACATAGCAAGGGTCCACACAAATTTGGTCTGCGTTGTGCATATATTCGATTTGACCACCAAATTCTGAACTCAGTGACAATGTATCACCCAACAAGCGAAACCGAATTCAAAGATATTATTTTCTAGGAGAGAAATAGAAGAACAAGGGAAAAAAACCTTACCATTCTAGAGATTCAGAGTCAATCTCTGTGAAAGAACTACCAACTCTTCAGCAGAAAAGAACCAACGATATACTCAAAAGCCCCTCTCTTTACAGGATCAGAGCTCCCAAATTCTAATTCACCAACACAGAGAGTGAGAGAGCTATTACAAGTAAATAAAAAATGTCCAAAAACTATGGCCCAAAAAATAAGAAAAAAGGCAAATATATTTTCTCACAAAATCAAACCAAGCATACTATAAAAAACGCATAAACCAATAAAAGGGGGTTTCTCTTTGCCAAAGAAAAGCAGAAGTGATGTTTCGTAGCTCTAAGAGGCGAAAGCACCAAAATTGGAGAAAACGAAGAAAGAAAGCCAAGAGCTTGAATGAGAGCTTAAGATGTTACGGAAGCAATGTAATGATAAAAGGAAGTGGACGTTCTGATAGGCGCGCCAGAAGAATTGTTCATAGCCTTGGAGTCCCAGTCCCACTGCACTGATTTGCCGTTGCAACAGGGAGGCTTACAGTGACGAACGGAGTCGAGGTCTTGTTCCCGGAAAGATCATCCCCGAGCATATTAAAAACCCGTCAGAGAAATCAGGATCTAATGATTATTTTGTGCTATTTCAGTTTTTGTTCGGAAGATTTACTGTTTGATCCCATATAGTAAAGATATTTAGTAAATGGTTCCAAATTTTAAAATATTTAAAAAATGGCCCATTGGCAAGGTGTTGTCAATGCAGAACATGGTGTTGTCACTTGACAACCCCTGACAACACCATATGCTGTATTGAGGGACCATTTTTTTAAATATTTTAAAATTTGGGACCATTTGATAAATAAGTCCCTTAGGTGGGACCAAACAGTAAATCTCCCTTTTTCTTTTACCTATCCATGTATAAAGGATAAAAAGATCTTGACAAAAAAAAAAAGGATAAAAAGAAGTGATTGTATCCATTTTTCTATTTATATTTATTATTTTGTTATTTTTTATTAATTGGAATCGATTCTATTACATGTATTATAAATAAGGCATTAAATATGAACACTCCTCATCGCAATACATATGTACTTTTTTATTATTATTAGTTGTTAAAATGTATATTATCACTTGTAAATTCACTTACACACATTTTAAAATTTTTATATAAACTCTGATAATCTAAACTAAGATAAGATTTGTGAATTTTTGTATGGATACTTACCATTTCACATTTGTTAGTTGTTAAAATATTTATATATGCTTGTAAATTTACCTATAAAATATGGATAATTGTTATTTTGTTATTGTTAATGCACACGTACACTTGTGAGTTTGTCTATAAAATATAAGCAGGTAGACTTTATTAGTTGTGTTCGTATCAAAAAGTTTGATAATATACTTCTCTAATCATTAATGTCTAAATAACTTGTTTAATTACATCAAAACCATTAGTTAAATTAGTTAATATGAGATGTTTTTTCTAAAACATTTTAATCATATTTCTTAATTCTACCTATCTCCTATTTGACTATTGTTGGTAAATATCACTATGGTTAATTTTGAAAAACATGGACAAATATTTTAAATATGTATTATATCTATCTCCTATTTGAAATTTATTAAGAGCTTGTTTGGAAACCCATTCTAAAATCAAGGTTTGGTTTCAAAACATATGTTTTACCTCAAAACCAAGGTTTTATCGAAGCAAAATTTTTTTCCCAAAAGCTATTTTGGTTACCAAACTTCGATTTGAAACCTAGATTTTCTCTTTCCTACTTTTTCCTCTTTTTTTACTTTTTCCTCTTTCCTACTTTTTTCCTTCTTTCTTTCTTTTTTCCTACTTTTTTTCCTTCTTTCACTTTCCTCTATCCTACCCACTTTTTGCCTCGGAATCCGTAAAAGTTAATAACTTCCCAAACATAAATCACTTTTCAAAATCTAAGTTTTGCCTCGAAATCTATAAGAGCTATTTTCCAAAATCTATTCTCTAAAACCTAGGTTTTGCTTCAGAATCTGTAAAAGCTATTTTCAAAATCGCATTCAAGCAAGCACTAAGTAAGCCAACATGTGAATTTACTATTATGTAATTTTGTATTCTCTTTTTTACAGCTTCTAATTTTTTTTTTAAGAAAATGTAACTCCTTCCACGATAACATGTTATAATTTGATACTTTGGCTCCGTCCGTTGGGAAAACGGACACAGATTACAAGGTAGTTTATATGAGAGGAAAAGTGTCTCGGTAAGCGCACCCGTTGGCAGAACGGGTAAAACAAACGGAGCCAATATCTCTCAATAAATACTCTGACTCGTTAAAAAGAGCCTCAGTTCAAAATTAAGGTTTCAAATCCCACATTTATGATGTAATAAATTTCTTGAAGTCTTAATTATTAATAAATGTGGAGGTGTTCTGTGAGACCGTGAGAGTAACTAGATATGTGGATTTCAACAGAAGTTAAGGCATGCTACTTTAAGTGCTGCAGAAATCCATGTAATCCACCATGGCCTTCGTAGCTGCAACTAGTTGGGAATTGATCGGATTAAACTATACACTGATTCCATAGATGCTATACACTTACAATGCGCATGTTTGGGAAGAACTTCTTTCCAACGATGCATGTAAATCAAGATATAACCATCTCGAAATCCGTAAAAAATCTTGGAATCCATAAAAATAATTTCGAAATCAGTAAATTTTTTTCGGAATCCGTAAATTCCTTCTCCCAACGGATTTCCAAACGCACACAATAACATCCTCTATAAGAAGATATTCTTGGGTTAAGATCGCTCATTTTGTCAAAATGGGGTCTAGAAATTTCCCACTCCTGCAGGGAAATGACTGAGGTGTGCTGTTTAAAATGGCACAGAACATGAACCAGGAATTTGCTATCCTGTCATCGTCACCTGTTGAATATTTAGGTTAGAGTATGCTGGGATGACACTGCCTCAAACGTGTTTATCCTCTAGTAGAGTCTGCTGGAATAATCAAACTTTTACTTGCCTTTGATATTGAAAAATTACGTAGGGATAAATGTGAATCTAAACAAGCTTTTAAGGGCTTATTTATTATATAATGATTTTGGATGAGAAAAGGATCTTGTGGCATGGCATTCAAGTATGTTCATGGCATTGAACAATGAACAACTAGTTTGGAAAAATTTATGACCAGTGGCATCTATATGTTTTTCTCCATCTGTTTATATATTGTAGCATTTAAACATTAGAAAAATTGGGAACAAATCACCATTTAGAAATTAATTGGAAAATAATGGGGTGCCACTGCCCACTGGCATTGGTCATAATTGCAGTTACACTGATGGGGTAAGACCTCAGCCTGATTTTAACGTTGATCTTGGTGGGGTTGTAGTTAAACTCAGATGACACAAGACCGAAACAGTTACAAGATCAGTTTGAGACTAGGCAAACTTCTAACTCACGTGGCACAATGCAAGAAGGGGATGATGTGTTATTTAGAGGAGGAGCCACCAACAAAATACTTGCAGTGTTTCTTTTTTTTTTTTAGATTCAAGATGACAAGGATGCCAACAGAGTCAGATGCAAAAAAAAAAAAAATAATAATAAAAAAAAAGAGGCTACAGAACAATATGAAATTTCTCAAGATTACATCGATCAAAATTCAAATAACGTACAATTAAAGGGGATTAACCTTCAACCACCACTAGTTGGAATCCATGGAAAGGACTAATCTTTCACATAATGTGATAAATCAAAATTTAAATTCCCATTAGGAAATATGCTTAATAGAAATATGCATGTACTTTTAAAAAAAGAAAAGGCATTACTCTTCAAATTTCAATATGACTATAGGTCCTCAGAATAATTTGTAAAATTGTCAATATGTCAAGTCTTCCAAAACTGAAGCACACATATCGTGGCAGATGATCATGACTAGGATGAACTCTAATTTCACAGTGACTCAATCATTCAAGCTTAGTGCTGTTCTTGTAATTTTCGTGCTCTACACTTCTGAAAATTGAAGCACATCTATGGTGGCGGATAATCTTGACAAGAACAAATACGTTGGCTGCCAGAAACAGCAAGCTTCCTGCCCAAAGCTGTAAGAAGACATTTTGACCCTTGAACTCAAGAAGGTAACCCCACAATAACCAATGGGTTTGAGCTCCAATCCATATAAGAATGCATGAGAAGCCCTGCCATTTGAGTTTCATCTTATTCCATGGAAGTATTAGAGGCAACAGGCAAAAGAACCAAACGAAGTACTGTGCAGTAATCACCTGGAACAAAAAGTATGCAACAATGTTCAGAAATCAAATTGACATATTGAAGGACTCAAATATGTGGAAGCTAGGGACTTGAATCCTCTGCGTTTCTTAATCAGAAAGGTACAGAGAAGAATATCAAAAAGTTGTCCAGAATACAACATGTTTGATACATTAAGCTTTTTCTCCCTTGAATTTTCACTCTTCTTAAGAGATGATCATTTGTCAAATCAAATACTGTACATCTTGTGGCAGCAAATAGAAACCAAACAGTAAAATTACAATGCTTGTTGGATCCGTATTTAAGAACACAACTAATCGAGAGACTTGCATGCAGTCCTTGACTCTAAAAATGACAACGCTACTTAGTACTTCCCTTGGGAAATTTAGAGGATCCTAATCCATAAGCATGATCCTTATTCAAATCTGACTTTGTGTTAACTTGAATTGGGTGAAAACAAGTGAGTGGAACTATTTGAATCAAAATCTCATTTTCCTTTAGATTATAAATGAACAAACCTTATTGAATGCTACAAATGCCACAGTCTGAACAAAAAGGCAAAATGGCAAGTCCTGTGCGAGGTTGAATATAAGAACTAGCTGCACCACAAATTGCGGCAAAAAGGAGATCAGCTTCTCTACCATTGAAGTGTTATTGCCGTAATTAAGATATATGTGATAGAAATAGATGGAAAAGTTGTGCCTTGGATCTGTACGAGTAAGATGGTAGAGCAGTGCCTCATGTAGGAATTCCCACCCATATAAATGGTAAAACAGACCAGTACAAAAGATGAAAACCCCCCCTGATATTAGTCCAAACATCAGTCTATCCCTTGTAAATATGCTTTTTAATAGATTAGATAAAGAACAGCATTTATCCCCATCCTTGGGTTTCTCTCCTTCAACAGCGCTCCAGACCCTTAAGACAGGTTTCTGACCAGATTGGAAGCAGCTCGGGTCAAGAACCAGCAATATAGGAATGGAATAAATAATAGGGTAAATCCTCAAATGGACAACAAGTCCGTACCAGAATGCTGACTGCACCACATTACCTGCAAAACAAGGCCAGGAAAATAGCCAAAACAATAAGGCATCATAAGAAATAATAGTGAAAATAAAAGGCATCAAGAGGAATGCAGAGATTTAATTTATACCATCAGCAAATGATAGAAAGGATTTATACGCTGCATGACGCATCAACCAACAGGAAGCCAAATAAGCAATATATCTGGACTTTTCAATTTAAATATAAAACGTAAGCAACTGGTTTAAAAGCCAGCGGAAAGGCAGTCTTTGAGTTTATTCACTGTGTCAACCAATGTTTTAATTTATATCCCTCACCTTTCTGAACTTTTTCCGTGCATGATAGGAGAGGAGAAAAACAGGTCATGGGGTCAAATTAAAAGGGAATGAAAAGGTAATAATTTTTGTGATTGTCCCCTGGTGTCCGGCAAAAAATGGGAAATGGGTTGAAACTACTTTATATTTCAAAATCTATACATTGCCTATTCAAACTGTTTCAAAATTTCCTTCCATGTTTAGGTGACGATGTTTGCTAAGGATAGACAACAAATAATGACCAAACCATCTTCATTCAAGCATTTGACTGTGTAATCATGCACGCAAACAGGTACAAACTACAAAGGCCTCTGATAATGTATACTCAAAATCTGGTTCCAAATGGAACTTGCATACTTATACCATTCTTTCCCTGGCACCTATAACACCGCAGCAGCATTACAGTGACAGTGCACACTGACAATTCCAAAACTAGCCCTACCGAACACAAAATCCCAGACATTCAGACACGTGAAACCAGAATTATCACATTTATTCATTTTGGATTTTTATATGATGCAGCATAGTCTTCACAACTACAGGCTTCCACCACAATATTCAACTAATTACCCCTCACTAATACATCAGAAAAGAATATATAACCAAATAATGGTTACCAAACAACTAATAACGTATTATTAAAGCCAACAACAAATAATGGACTAAATGACTGACCAGCTATACCCATGAATCAAAATCACAACAGTATCAATTTAAGCAAACAGAAAAGCAGAAACATACCATTCATAAGACAGATAATGATCCACAAAATCAAAGCACAAACAATGGGCTCACAGTTCCCACGCGTTCCAATGGTGAAGGTGAACGGATTGAAGAGCCACATCATGACACAGTAGTTGCATAGATTTTTAGGCACCTTACGCTCCTTCAAAATATAATGTATGAAGTATCCCACAAGTATATCTGAATTTTGAACATGATAAGATGTTCTTAGGTGTAATGACTAATGAACCAACAATTGAAAAAACTGTCACCTAGGCCTTGTCAATAAAAGCACAGGGATTTGGACTTGATGAAAAGATAAAAGATAACATCTATAAAAGATGACACGTACTGAATATTACTGGTCTCACAATTACAACCTCACGATGTGCCATAGGTAAGCCTTCCAACCATAGAAGGTCAAACAAGTCGCAAAAAGCAAAGGGATTGTGAGAAAATGGCATCTCGTGTGCATGATAATTATCACATAGCCAATTGTATTCTTAAATAAATGCACCCATGAATCAATAAGTAGAAAAAGGGGATTTAACACATTCTTAGGAATACAGAATAAAAACCCTTCTAAGACAAGTGAGCAATAACAACTTCAATTCATGAGTCATAATTGTCTCAAGAAACTAAACGTTGAAATGTTTCCATACCTGATGCTGAGAAGAGAAACTTTCCCCACGATCGATGGATTATAGAATTTGGAATAAGAAGAAACGCAAGTAAGGGGGAATATCAATATGTGGTTCTCTTATAAGGGGAATCACCCAAAGCCATATAAGATGCAGCATCAGAGAATACAAAGTAGTCGACATCAGTGTATCTAACCTCCAAGTGAGTATCTTGCCATTCTCCGTATATAATTAAAACCAAACGAAAGAAGACAGAGAATACAAGCAATGGATGAAAATTTATGGTCGGCATTGCTGAAAGAGAATCAATACCAAACCTTGTTAGCTTCAGAATTTCAAAAACCTTAACTGTAACGGAAATTCTGGACATCATTGAGGTCAACTAAAGAAATAGAAAGAATTCCATATTACATCAATCACCCAGGTACAAGCAAATGATATCAAAGCGCAACAAAATGCGACAAATTACTGAAACTCTGTCAAGACCAACACAGCACAACAGACCTAATCCAGTAATACATAGTGCAAAGCCCACATAGTGCTAAGCCCAGTAATACGTAGCCCATATGACTTGACTCTATGGCATTAGTCCAGAATGTTCTTTGTATTCCATAAATACTCTAGCTGTATTGACTAACGAATGAATGAAGAAATGTTTCTAAACCTAGCTCTCCTTCATCGTGTCTACTGCTTCTTTAACAGCTCTATAATGGTATCAGAGCGTTGATTGTCAGCAATGACCGATCCACCTCGAACCCCTCCCTCTCAATCATCCACCAACACTGAACCACAAAATGCCATTGCTGCACCAGCTCCCACCTATCCTTCAAACATCTCCCACTTTCTTTCCGTCAAGCTTACCTCAACAAACTATCTCCTCTGGAAAGCTCAACTTCTGCCATATCTCTATGGACAAAGATTCTTCTGCTACATCGATGGATCCAACCCACCTCCTCCTTCAAAACTCCCTGACGGTACACCAAACCCAGCCTCCATAAAATGGTTTGAACAAGACCAACTTATTCTTTCTCTTCTCATTTCCACTCTCTCGGAAAAAATCTTCGCCCAAGTCATGAAACACAAAACTTCCAGAGCCATGTGGTATGCCCTTGACACAATGTTTTCTCAACAATCCCAAGCCCGCTATCTACAACTCCATCAACAATTAACAAACCTAAAAAAAGGCGGTGAAAACATCTCAGACTACTACCAGCGTGCACAACACCTTGCTGACTCTCTCAATGCCACTGGCAATCCTGTCTCCGATATGGATTTCTGCATTTACTTACTTGGTGGTCTAGGCTCAGACTTTGATCCTATTGTCACCTCTCTAACCACAAGACGTGATGCTCTTGCTCTTGAAGAAGTTTTAAGTCATCTTCTAACATATGAGGCTCGTCAAAATCAGAATCTCAGTCACACAATCTCTCCCATCACTGCCAACATTGCTTTATCCTCCCCAGGAATTTTACCTACACCTGTACGAGGAAGAGGAGGCCGTTACTCTCATAACACTCGTGGTCGTGGAGGTCGACCCTTTACAAACTCACGATACACCAACTTTAACCGAGGAAACAGAGGAGGTCGTAATTTTTACTCTGGCCGTGCTTCTCATAATAACCCTCGCACCTACTGCCATCTTTGCGAAACTCACGGTCATACCATTATCCATTGTCGTCATCGGTTTGATCCTCATTTCTTACCACCCAGCTCCATTTCTGCTAATTACTCAGCCTACACAACTTCAACCTTGGATGATCTATGGTATCCAGACACTGGCGCAACTAATCACATGACTGCTTCCCTTGCAAATTTGAACATACAAGCCAATCCTTATGAAGGTCTGGACTCTGTTCAGATTGGTGACGGCGCTCCATTATCCATTGAACACACAGGCTCTGGCCACATGCAATCTTCATCTGGCAAATATCTTCTCACTCAACTTCTTCATGTTCCCCAAATAACAAAAAATTTGCTCTCAGTCTCTCAATTTTGTTCTGACAATGATGTTTATTTTGAATTTCATGCTTCTCATTTCTTTGTGAAGGATCTTCGCACCAACAAAATCCTCCTCCAAGGACCAAGCCATAACAAACTGTATCCCATCCACAACCTGCAACCTGCCACATCATCCCACGCAGCTTTCTTTGGTACACGCACGTCACTCAATCAATGGCACAACAGACTGGGCCACGCTGCCATTCGCACAACTCAGAAAATTGTGTCGACACATTCTCTGCCAATAACCTCCACAACAGTCAGCTCATAGTGCTCTGCATGTCGTACATCAAAAAGCCATCGCCTCCCGTCTCCTCTCTCTCCACAACGCTCCACTACTCCTCTGGAACTTGTTTTTTGTGATGTATGGGGACCTTCCCCGATAGTTTCCGTAGATGGCTACCGCTATTATGTTAGCTTTGTTGATGACTTTTCACGTTACATTTGGATTTTTCCTCTTAAAACGAAAAGTGATGTTCTGAATACCTTTCTTAGTTTCAAAACTCTCGTCGAAAACTTACTTAATCACAGAATCAAGTCCTTTCAATCTGATTAGGGTGGTGAATTTCGTCCCTTAAAACAACTTCTCACACAGCTGGGAATTCACCATCGCTTAACTTGTCCTCACACTCATACACAAAATGGGACAGTTGAACGGAGACATCGAAGCATCGTTGAAACGGCCTCACACTCTTATCTCACTCATATACACCAACAGCGTACTGGACGTATGCATTCTCCACTGCAACCTTCTTGCTCAATCGCTGGCCCAGTCCCACATTATCTCACAAAAGCCCATTTGAACTCCTTTTCCACCATCCACCCGATTACACATTTTTGAGAGTTTTTGGCTCAGCCTGCTGGCCAAACTTACGCCCATATGCCAAACATAAACTTGAGCCCAGATCCACATTATGCATCTTCCTCGGCTACAGTAACCATCATCATGGATATCTCTGTCTCCAACCCACAACTGGCCGCATTTACATCTCTAGAGATGTAGTTTTTGACGAGTCTCACTTTCCTTTCCAAACTCACCCCAGCCCAAAATTAAGCCCAACCTCACCGCATACCCAACTTATTCCCTTACCAGCCCATATTACACTCAACCCAATCTCCGAACCAGCCCATATTCCCTTATTCCCGGTACCAACCCACAATGCCCAACCCTCTTCATCCCCTCACTCCTCTGCACGTGACCACTACCTCCCAAGTCCTGCCACCACCTCGTCATCCCCTACCTCTGACACTTCTGCACCTCCGTCCGTCCCCAGCTCTCGCCCTACCTCTCCATCGCCACCACCAGGTACAACTGCCACCACCTCCATTCACCCTATGCTCACCCGTGCTAAAGCACAAATCACTAAGCCAAAAGTCCATACAGATGGCACTATCCCGTGGCCTCCCAAGAAAGCCCTCTCTGCCATCACTGTCTCCACAGTTCCTTCCTCGGTATCTGAAGCTCTCAAATCTCCCTCATGGAGAGCGGCCATGTCCGATGAATTCCAAGCCTTACTCAACACCCAGACGTGGTCCCTTGTTCCCCGTTCCCGTGCACACAACATTATTGGCTGTAAGTGGGTCTTCCGGCTCAAACACAAAGCTAACGGCGACATTGATCGCCACAAGGCTCGATTAGTTGCAAAGGGCTTCCATCAGTTACCAGGTTTGGACTTTACAGAAACCTTTTCCCCTGTTGTTAAACCTGCAACTGTAAGGATTTTATTGTCCATAGCTGTCTCTCGTGGCTGGTTCTTGCGACAAATAGATATCGAAAATGCTTTTCTCCATGGTTCAATTGATGAAGACATTTTTATGTCTCAACCACCCGGTTTCGTTCACCCAGATTACCCTGACTATGTTTGTAAACTGAATCGCTCTCTATACGGTCTCAAGCAAGCCCCCAAAGCTTGGTTCTCCCGTTTAAGTTCTTCTCTCACCCAACATGGTTTTCAACCTTCCAAATCTGACCCTTCATTATTCATTTTCAACACGCCTCAGTGTCAAATCTTTCTCCTCATTTATGTAGATGACATCCTAATATTATCTTCCTCTGCCAATGCCATTACCAATCTCATTGACCATCTCAGCACTTCCTTCCCTGTAAAAGATCTGGGCCCCATCCATTATTTTCTTGGTATTGAAGCTTATCCTACCTCACATGGCCTCTTTCTTTCACATCATAAGTACATCATTGATCTTCTCAAGCGAACCCAAATGCAGAACGCCAACCCAATGCCTTCCCCAATGGCTGTCAACACAAAACTCTCGAACACCGGTCCATTATTCTCCGACATAACCCTATATAGAAGTGTTGTTGGCAGCCTTCAATATCTTGCTTTTACTTGCCCTGATCTGTCCTTCGCCGTAAACCGAGTTTGCCAATTCATGCACAACCCACGGGAACACCACTGGAGTGCTGTCAAAAGAATCTTGCGTTATCTCCGTGGCACTTCTCACTTTGGTCTCCACATTAAAAAAATCACCTTATCTAAGTATCTCCACAAATGCCTCCTACCTTCTACCTGACACGCTCGAAGGCTTTTCTGATGCAGATTGGGGAGGATGCCCTGTTGATTCCCGTTCTACAGCAGGCTTTGTTGTTTTCCTTGGCCCGAATGCTGTGTCATGGAGTTCCAAGAAGCAACCCACAGTTTCCCGCTCTAGTACCGAAGCTGAGTATCGCTCCCTAGCCAACGCCACGAACGAGATCATTTGGATCCAATATCTTCTGCAAGAATTACATATCCCTACTCCTGATGCTCCTACACTTTATTGTGATAATCTAGGAGCCACATACCTTGCTGCAAATCCTGTGCTTCACTCCAGAGCAAAGCACATCTCTCTTGACTACCACTTTGTACGTGAAAGAGTCGCAGCCAAGAAGCTTCATGTTGCCATTGTTTCTTCCAAGGATCAACTTGCAGATATCCTTACTAAACCTCTCGTCACACATCGCTTCTTGTGGCTTCGATCGAGCCTCAATGTTTTTCCATCACCATTGGGCTCGCGGGGGGATGTCAAGACCAACACAGCACAACAGACCTAATCCAGTAATACATAGTGCAAAGCCCACATAGTGCTAAGCCCAGTAATACGTAGCCCATATGACTTGACTCTATGGCATTAGTCCAGAATGTTCTTTGTATTCCATAAATACTCTAGCTGTATTGACTAATGAATGAATGAAGAAATGTTTCTAAACCTAGCTCTCCTTCATCGTGTCTACTGCTTCTTTAACAGCTCTATAAAACTCAAACTAATAAAAAAAAAAAAGGAAGAAGAAGAGGACGGGGATGGGGAAAAAATCCAACTTTAGGTTGTGGGACCAAACATAACTAGATTTCAGGTTGTTAATAGCTTATGGGATATCCAGAATACAAAAATGCAAAACTTGTGCTGCTGCCGAACGAAAGCTCAATATCAAGTCTCCTACTTTTATGGTTTCATCGACTTAGATCTGCAATCTAACTGACTTCACCCTCTAAAGAGAGAATTTGGGTACCTGCTCTATATGTATCCATGTTTTCCTCCGATTGAAAACACAAATTTTCCAACACTTAAACCCAACTCGCAGAAGTATTAACAAGGAAGAAATAATCATTTAAAAAGACTGTCAAGTCCCTCAATTATCCATCAAAATGGTGCGAGAAAGACTTTATCTTTAAAATTCAGAATATTGACCACCCTATCACTTCCCTACAATAGACCCCAAACCTCCCTTACGAGTGTCGAGTGTGACCAAACAGTGCAAGAATGAGGTGAGTTAAACTTTAGTCCACTGGATATATTTTTAAAATATTTTCTCATACCATTAATCTTTCAATCCTTCATTTATGATAGCCTAAAATCAACAAGAAAATGGCACTAAATGGCTCTCTGAACAGAGCAAAGTCCTGACGCAAGGAGAGAAGAAATTTACCTAGTAGCTAGTAACATCAATTCACCCCTCTTGTTTCCTCTAATAACGCCGTCAATTCAAACTTGCACTCCTCTTCTTATTCTCTGCATCACCTTCACCCCGTTTAACTCTCTTCATAACCAAGAAACACAAGGAAATCACTCGTTTGAAATTCCCATCGGTATAACGCAGGAGACAGAGAGGGTTGCGTTCAATGAAAGTCAAGAAGGACTTTAGGGAGATTTCTTCCTCATGCAAGCTTGAATAGAGCGTTGGCTTGGTGAGAAACTGGAGGTGAAAATGGAGATTCGGAAGTGAAGAACGATACACAGCAGCAGCGACCGAGAACTAAGCAGAGACGGACTAGGTGGAGGTTGGGGATTTCCGACGCCATTTCATTCAGGTTTGTCGGGAAAAAAAACATTAATTAATGCGCAGTTTAACAGTAAAATACATACTTTGGAGGTGCAAAATACAATGTTAAAATGATAAAATCAGAGCAAATATATCATTTGATCCGTTAGGAGAGAGAGTCGAAAAATATTTTCACATATATTATAAAAAATACAACTTTTAAATTTCTCAAAGAGTGTTACCAAATTAGGTCATTATTTACATTGACAGAGGTTACAAATAGCATGAAAATGCCAAATTATCCCTCAACCAAAAAAAAATCCTCTCCTTGATTCCCTCATAGTATATCGATTCTTCCACCTGGGTTAAATATATATAATGAGTTAAATTTGGACTTCATAGTTCTCTTCAATATAAATTTTGATCCTTATAGTTTTGAAGTTATATCTTTTCTCTATGAAATTTAGTCAATATGAAACCATTAGTCTTTATAGTTTCAAAATGATCTAAATCAAATGTTAACGTCGTTAAAATTGTTGATCTATAGCTGACGTAACCTTTAACTGGATATAGTTAATGTTTATGTTGACTGGTTAAACATATTTTTGATCTATATAGTTTGCCCTGATTTAAATTTTGGTTCCTGAAATTTAAAAGTGATGGTTTTGATCCCTCAAGTTTACTCTGTTGAAAACTAGTAGTCTTTGGATTCGTTTGGAAAAACGGTAGAGAGGTACTTTTACGTAGGCCGAGGCAAATATGTAAAGAAAATTATCTCGTTTTGCGGAAAAACACTGTTAAACGTGTTTTTGGGCTCCTGAAACGCTTTGTCAAACGGAGCCTTTATAATTTTAAAAGTACTTCAACCCGATATTGGCATAGCTAATTTTACTCATATGTCACTCTTTTAATTAAAGTGAAATAATGTCGTGACTCAAAAATCTTACATTCCACTCTGACTCCATTGAGTTATCACCAAAGAATTCAACAGTTAAATCTACTTATTCAACATTATATTTTGATTCCACCCTTAGAAAAGGAACATATACTCTAACAATTTCATCACTGTATCAAGAGAGCTAATGCATCGTTAAAATTGAGATCTTATTCAAAGAGAAATATATAAGATATTTAGAGTTTTTTTATACTACATGGATGATCCTATCCGCAAAGACCATGTACCACGGGTTTGATCATGTAGAATCTGACTCATTTTTCTTATTGAGTGAAAGGCACAAAATAAATAAGATTGATTTTCCGTATTTTCTCATTAAATATCTTGACACGAAGACGGTATTGTTAGATCGACCTTTTCAAATGACATAATCAAAATATAATATAAAACAAGTGTAACTATAGAGTTATATGGTGATGAACTAAATTAGTTGGTTATTTATTAAGAGTAAAATGTAAAATTTTTGGGCTATTAATATATTTCATCATAATTAATGAAGCCAGTGACACAAGCAAAATTAACAATGTTAATATTAAATTTACATTATTTTAAAACTATGGGAACTAACAAAGTAACAGTTTTTGATAAAGTAAACTTGAGGGATCAAAACAACCAACAACCAAACTTCAATTACTAAAACCTAAGTCAGGTCAAACTATATGAATTAATAATAGGTTTAATCAGTCCACGTAAACATTAATCATATTCAATCATCAAGCCATTTCAGCAAAAATAACAATGTTAACAAGAGTCAACAATTTTAACGCGTTAACATTTGATTTAGATTATTTTAAAACTATATGGACTAACGGTTTCCGACGGATTAAGCTTTAAGGAAAAAAATACAACTTTAAATCTATATGGACTAAAACCCAAATTGAGTGAAACTACATGACTATAAAAGTTAGTTTAAGGGCTTGTTTGGAAGCTATTTTCAGAATAACTTTTACAGATTCCAAGGCAAAATCTAAGTTTTGAAAAGTGATTTATGTTTGGGAAGTTATTAGCTTTTACGGATTCCGAGGCAAAAAAGTGGTTGGGAAAGAAGAAAGAGAAAGGATGAAAAGTAAGAAAGAGAAAAGAGAAAGAAAGAAAAAGTAAGAAAGAGGAAAGAGAAATAAGGAAAAAAGTATGAAAGAGAAAATAGGAAAAAGTATGAAAGAGAAAACCTAGGTTTCAAAACCTAGGTTTCAAACTGTGGTTTTGTAACCAGAATAGCTTTTTAGAAAAAATTTTGTACTTGGACAAAACTTAGGTTTTGGGTCAAAACCTATGTTTTGAAACTAAACCTAGGTTCTACGAATAGGCTGCAAAAAAGCCCTAAAGCATATGCATTCCTACTTCTAGAAGTTCAGCATAAATGAAGTCACCGAAATCATCTTGGGCGCAATCAGCTATGCCCAATATTTTCACAATTTCCATAAGCCTTTTACCCACGCATGGGAATTAAGTTACTTCAAGACTAATTGGACCCATGACCAACAAACTCGTAAAATTAAAAAGTGAATATAAAACTTTATTTTATCATTTTATTTTTTGTATAAATAACATTTAGTCTTCCTCTTGCTTTTAAGTATAAATTATGTGATTGAATGAAAACAATTTTTTTATCTAAGTGTTGAAATTTTCGTTTGTTATCTTAATTTTGTTTCTTTTAATTTGATTTTGATATTATTTATATTTTAAATTAAAAATTTTACTACTTTAAATTAAAAAATTGAATTTTCTTTTTTGGTTAAATGGGTCAATAGCTCGCGGGTTAACTTGAGCCTGCCATGGTGCATTCAATATGTACAAGAATTTCTCAATGAAAACATACTCCTCCATGTTGCAGCAAACTTTATTTTTCATATTTATTAATATTTTAGAAAATTAGTCCTTTAATAATAATAGTGTAAGAGAGTGATAGCAAGAGTTAATGAAAATTATTAGATATTTTAAAAAAGACATATAAATTAATGTAGCTAAATTCCTTAATATAATCAAAGTAATTAAATATGTTTTAAATTAAAGGGTTAAAATGTCGATCTCACTTTGCCTTGGAAAATGTGCGAGAGAGAAATAAAAATTGAGAAGAGAAATCTCAGAAGAGAAATACCGGCATCGTTTGGCAAAGCGTTTCAACACCTCAAAAGTACGTTCAACAATGTTTTTCCGCAAAACAAGATAATTTTCTTCACACATTTACCTCGTAAATGGTAAAAGTACTTCTCTACCGTTTTTTCAAACAGACCTACTGAAATGCACATCACATCGCTTGTGCACTTGTTGATAAAAAAGTTTTGGATGTCTTTCAGTTGGCTCTGCAAGTCATCTAGAATTTCTCTCTGACTTTTTATTTTTGTTTCCTCTTTCACATGACTTTCAAAACAAAGTGGAATCCATCAAAAACACAACTTTTTGATTTCAATTGGGAATGCATAAATGTGCTTGTTTGTGAATGCTTTAGAAAAGTATTTTTTACATAAGATGAGGTAAATATATGAAGGAAATTATCTTATTTTACAAAAAAATACTGTTGAACGTGCATTTGATTTTTGCAACCACTCCACCAAACATACCCAATGATATGATACTTGACGGACGCTAGAATTTCTCAATCCAGAAAACATCCTAGGCCCACAAAAAGGTAAATAGAGCTTCTTAATTTGGGAGTGCACATATGACGTGATGCATTCAATGTGCACAAGAATTTCTCAATGAAAACATGCTCCTCCATGCTGCAGAAAGATTTATTTTCATATTTATTAATATTATATAAAATTAGTGCTTTAACAAGAATCATGTAGGAGAGTGACAGAGAGAATTAATGAAAATGATTAAATTATTTTAAAAAACATGTCATATTAATTAATTTAACTAAACTCCTTAATTAATCAAAGTAATTAAATGTGTTTTAAATTAAAGGGTTAAGATATAGATTTATTCTGTAAGTTTTCGTTCATGATCAATGTAGCCCCCAAAGTATTTTATAAGCAATAATGTCTTTGAAAGTTTTAAAATATAGTAATATTGTCCCTTGCTATGTAAAAACTAATGATGACTATTAAAAAATTGACATTAATTATTCACATTATTAACAGTAGGAGGTAACATTATTTTATTTTGAAGCATCCAATGTAATATTACTTCTAAAAAACTTATAAGGCTACATCGCTATTGAGGAAAAGCTTACAAGATAAATTTACATCTTAAATTAAATTAAAACCTTTTTTTTTTTGATAAAGGGGGCATAGCCCATATCTTACTAATATCCTGGGGGACCCTTACACTGCCAAAAATTCAAACCTTTAGATTAAAGGGAAAATCCCTCAAAACTACCACCTCAATTCTAAAACCCAAAAAGATTATGCCAATACGTAAAAGAATGTATTGGGGACAAGGTAGGAATTTGGGATATCACAATTTTGAGCAAACATACAGAACAACCCTTCCTCTCATTCTGTTTATTCTCTCCTCCCAATTCTTCTTGTTCTCTCCACCATGGTCATCTTCTTCAAACAACCTAATTGCCTTCCTTCGTCTTCTTCTCCTTATTCTTGTCCAGAAGTAAGACTACCACCATATGGAGGAGAGAAACCCAGGTTTTGGACTTGCATGCTCATGGAGGAGAAAGAATAAGACGAAAGAAGCAAGTGGGGCAATACCATAACAATCGCCATCAAGCAAGAAGGTTGAAGTAGTAAAAGTTGGTTTTTGATCGTTTTTTATAAATGTCTTCATTTTACTAGTCAATGTCTTTGTAAACAGTGGGTTTGTTTGTGATAAAGTTGGGAAAAATTAAACGCACGTTCAACAGTATTTTTCCGCAAAATAAGATTATCTCCTCCATATATTTACTTTGCCTTACATAAAAATATTTTTCTACCATGTTCCTAAACGGGCCCAGTGTCATAAAGAGAAGTAATGTTAATTAGAAATGATATTCAATAGCATTACATCCCACATCTTGTTAAAATCATATCAATCCCTTTAAAAGTGCAATAATTTTAACAAGTTGTATAACACTATATTTACTAAACTTTCCACATATGAAACACAAGAAAAATTTA
Source organism: Vachellia pachyceras (assembly GCA_025593235.1). Taxonomy (NCBI): domain Eukaryota; kingdom Viridiplantae; phylum Streptophyta; class Magnoliopsida; order Fabales; family Fabaceae; genus Vachellia; species Vachellia pachyceras. The sequence continues at coordinate 20,657 of JANTPZ010129857.1, forward strand.
ATCAATTAGATTAGGCATTATAAAATTGACTATATTTTTAAAATAATTTACAACTCACAAAATGATTTTAACAAATTGCGTAATACTATTGATTACCATGTTTTTGACTTAAACATTTGGGAAATTTAACCAATTGAGTTAGATTTTATAAAATTGACTACAATTTTAAAAGAATTGACAACTCGTGAAATGATTTTAATAAGTTACTTAATACTATTAACAACTACTTTTGACATAAGATTGCAAAATTTAATTAATTGGATAAGTTTTTTTGAAGTTGACTACACTTGACAACTTATGTAACGATTTTAATGTCATAACACCATTGACTATCACTTTTAACATCACTTTTGACATCTATAGTTTCTTCGAAGACTCATGCTACACAGTTTTTACCAGGCTTGTGGACAAAGACACACCTTCTGTTACATTCCTCGTCACATTCACAACACTTGAGGAAAACTTAACTTGGGACGTCATATGTTATAAAATTGGCAACTCAAGTAATGATTTCGATAAGTTGTATAAAGCTTTTGACGATCCCTTTTAATTAAATTACATTTCTTCATTTACAACTACATTGACTCTCCTCTCATTGATCCCCCTCTCCTTCTCTAGTGACTCTCCCACTCACTCCCGTTTTGTTGCCGACAGAAAAACGATGGAATAATCCAAGGAGAAAGCGACAAAGTATGAATGCTAAGTTACCAAGATGGGGGCTTTTTTAAATCTAGGTTTGCAAAGAAGTTGAAGGAGATAGGAAGCAACACGGGTTGAAGAAGCTAAATGAGGTATAGAGCTCAAGAACCATTGCGGAAAGAAAAGATAAAACGAGAATGTCTCTTAAATTTTGATATCAAGATTTTCTACCTCCTCGCCGATTTGTCTCGTTATATATTGTGTTGGAAAATGGGTTAATCCATCTTTAGTAGATTAGGTCCAACCTATTGACAATGGAGGGAAATATGATAAGTAAATGTCTTGGGATAGAGAAGGGTAATATTCCCCAGTATGGAATTTGAATATTAGAGGGAACAATTTCCCAAAAGTGGTTGGAGAATACAGTTTGCAGATGTGGTCTGAAAATAAAAATCGTGGTAATCTTTTCTAACAAACCAAAAAAAAAAGTCTCTTCCCTCCATATAATTTTCTCGGTAT
>JANTPZ010129860.1:0-26678 GCA_025593235.1 Vachellia pachyceras
TTTTTAAAAAACAATAAAAAAATTATTTGGAGGATTGTTTTAGTAAGTTGTTGTTTAAGAAAAACATAAACTTGTTTTTAAAAAATAAAAAACAAAAACAATTTTTAGTTTTTTTCATTTCTTAACTTTTGTTTAGAAAAATTAAGAAACACATTATTCTTCTTTTGAAGGTTTTTTCTCCATTTAAGAACTTAGAGTTATTATTAAAATTTGTCACTTCAATTTGAGCATGCTTACTTTTAAATATAATTTTTTTAAAAAAATCTTCGAACAGATTTTTTTTTAAATTTTTTAAAAACAATTTTGAAAAGAATAAAACAGGAAATAGAAACAAATAGATCCTAAATCATTCGTCTTTTACATATAAACAAGGGTTAAGTGGTAAGTTTTAATATTAGTTACTAAAAATAGAATACACTCTTTTAATCCTATTTATAAGTTACTTTCAACATGTTTTGTTAACACTAAGAAAAACAGTAAATCTCATTAATCATATCTTACAAGTTATTGACATTAAGCTTTATACACCTATTTATTGGACACTCTACATTGATATTACAAAATCTAAACAATAATAAACGGATAAAATAGTATATTCATATGAAAAAAAATTAATGATATGTATTATAAATAAGTTAATAAAATTTCTCTTTTTTTATAAATAGAATGAGACGAGTATTCTTTGTTAGGATGTTTGTCTTCTAAGAGGGGGTGAATTGGGTGTCATAAAAATTTTCGTTAAATCAAAGAGTAAATAAAACCAAGTTATTGAAAGAAAGAGCAGAGTAGAGAAGATGAACACAGTGATTTATCCTCGTTCAGTCCTCCTGACTTACATCTAGTCCTCAGAGCTCATCTGAGATTTTTCAATCCACTAACAACAATAACATCAGGCTTCTCAAGCCTTTACAATGGGAATCGCACTCCCCCTCATGAACTACACTATAACAGAGGCTAGCGTGCTTTGTTTTCACAACTCAAACTCAGCCCAACAATCTCAAGATCCCAATCTTGAGTTTCTCACAAAATTACAATGAGTTTGGATGAACTAATATACTCTCTCAAAAAGTGGATAGATAAACATTGAAGCTCTCAGAGAAGTATAATATCAGAGTCCTAAAGTTGTGGGATTTCCTCGAATCCACACTCTCTATTTTGTGTTCGGTGACTTCATATAATTCATCTCTCCTTTCTCTGTTCGTTGCTTCCTCATATTTATAGATGTTGGCAAAAATATATCCGTTGGAGAGGAACGTTGTATCCGTTACACTCTGTATCAATGCTCATTGTCTTGTATTAATTACTTTTGTCATAGGATTGCCTATGTCTGAGAATATGTCCATTGAGCCCACGCTAGAAATGTGATCAGAAGACCTATTCCATGTTGCTATGTCAAAGCATGAGCATTTATGAGAGCAAATAAAAATTCAAATAAGCAAAGCACAAATAAGGAAAGATTTGGTAAAACGTAAGCTAAGCTGTCAGACTGGTATAATGTCAGATAAAGTAATTGACCCTCCCTTTCGGTACATGAGATAAAACTTTTGTATGTCACAATGCGATGGAAATGGATCAAGAAAAATTCGTGATTTCCAAGGCTTGCACATGGTGCAACCCTAGGGTCGGTGTACCACTATTCACTAGCTTGCGATAAGGTTGCTTTGTAAACTAAATCCATTTTTTTTGTTCAAAAATGCTATCTACTTAAAGCTAATTACAAAACAAAATTCTTTTTGGTATTTTTGAGTTAGAGAAAGCAGTGAAAACAAGATTTAAATGTAAAGTATTGATAATGAAATTCCTCTTGAAAATGAATCAAACCATCACAGTTCACAAAAGATTAGGGAAAGTATTAATTCTCACACTAAGTTTCGTAATGAAAACCCCAACAACTCGTTGGGTCAGGAATTCCATGTAATGAACTCGATTCCATGAAACCCTTTAAGAACACTTAGTGTGTGCATGGAAGTCGCAAAGTGAAAAATCCAACTCAACACACTATTGTCTCTAGCTAGAATCAAGCACAACTAGGAAGATAGAAGAGAACAATAACGATTTAATTGAATAGGTAGAAATGAGACTTTTCTACTTTTCTGGAGATATTTTCTTCCTCATTTAATCTCCATATTTTCCTCTTGAATATGGTAAATTTATTATCCCCAAAATACCCCTTGATCTCATCAAAATTAACAGGGTTATTTTATCCTGTCCAAAATCCCTGAAAACGAGCAATCGGAGAGCAAAATTCTTTTAGGGCCTTGAAAAATACTACATTTTTCACTGATTCTCTAGCCCCTTTTCTTTTCCCAAAATGCCCTCTAGATTTTCCAAAATTAATTTTTGAAGTAAATTATATTTCGAGAATTTTCGGGTCTTTTTCCCGATTTTCGGGGAAATCGCCTTAATCGTACATTGGGTAATAATTTTATTAAATACTATAAAATTTACTGAATTTTTCTATGCCATGAACTCAACTGATTAAGGTCTCTTGATACCTCAAATAATTATTTTCGGCCATTAAATCTTCAAAATTCTATAAATAAAATTCTAGGCCGATTTTCAACAATCCGTCGAATCTCTGTCAATCAATGAGTTCTGCTCTATCTTTTGGGCCTCTGTGAATTTTTCTGATATTTTGGTCAACAGTTGACTTTTTGACTTTGACTTTGTCAAATGACCAAAATGCCCTCACATTTTCTCTTAATGACCAAAATGCCCTTACACTGTCTAACTTTTCATAATTCCCATTTTGCCCTTGACTTTATCGCCCTTGATCTTTTGTGTAATGACCTTCGCATACTTCCTAGTAGGTCACCCATCCTGAGATTGCTCCAGGGTGAGCACGCTTAACTGCAGAGTTCTCATAAAATTTCTCCCGTTAAGCCAGGTCTGACTTTGGGTCATTCAGCCCATCAGCATCAACTTTTTCTGTGCTTTCTATCTGTGGGCTCTAACTTGACTTCTGACTACTGGTTTGACCCTTTTTATCCAATGACCATATTGCCCTTGGTCTTTATACTTAATGACATTTATGTCCCTAGCTTACATCTCTTAGTAATTTCAAGGCCTTAGGACTAAATTGACCAGGGTCTCTTTGGTCCATTGACATATTCTCTTTTTGTACTTCTATTTCTGGGCCTTATCTTATCTCATAACTATCAGTTTGGCCTTTATTTTAGTTTACAGTAAAGGGTGGACATTACAGAATGGCTCAAAAGGGTGGCAATGGTTAAGTTATGAAGGGTTTGTGTTTGGGCAAAATGAAAGGTTTTGAAATGAAGGCCCCTATCATTTTCACAGAATATTAGATCATAAAGCTTTGATTAAGAATCAAGACAAGTTCTAGAGAGATCAAAAATCAAGACAGACCCACACTAATCAAATGAAGTTAGGCCCAATTATCCTCACGACAAGGCTAATGTCTCAATTAGACAGTCTCAAGAACTAGCAATGCAAAGAGCTGATTTAAAATTTCATCTACACTTATCCTTTGCTAAAACTCGAAAAACGCAATTAACCAAAAAAATTTATCCTTTAAAATCATGCTTCAACTTCCCAATGCTTTGTCTATGAAAATCATGGTTTAACATGCTCAGGAGTATTAATGGCATCAAGGTAAAAGGAACCTTTTTATTTTAAAAAATTACAAACCTAATAATTTTCAAGTTTAAATAAATTTTTTTAAGATGAACTGATGTTTCACCACGGCGCAACCAAAAGTTGGTCACGGCGAACCACACCCAAGAGGCTAGTTCTGTGTGCAAGTGATTTCACCGCGGTGCAACCATAAGATGGTAGCGGTGAAACTCACCCGAGAGGTTAATTGCTTTATTTTGACAACTTTCGCTGTGGCGGAAATGGTCAGAGAGCAAAATTTGCAGTTCAAAACCTCTGGAAAATAAAAAAATTTCGAAATTTTTTTAAGAAACTTGAAAATTTCCAAAGTTTTAAGCAAAATGGCCCAACATTTAAAGGTAATGCTCAGAAAACTTAAATCCTAAATCTCCCCCCACACTTAAATCAAACATTGTCCTCAATGATTGGAAGGAAAGATTTAACAATCAATGAGGTGCGGAATTTGCAAGCAATACCGGAGAATATCATGCATGCAGTGGAATTTAGGAAAAAATAGCACGGAAACATATATACATATATACATCTGCAAAAGAAAACAAGTTCACAAAAGCAGCATCAAACAACTCTTTCATGTTCCATTTGGCATAAAGAAAACTAGAGATCGAAATGAGGGGAGTTTATTGAATTGAAAATCAGATGAAATTCTAACTACTCTACTTCCTACTGGATAGCCCCTCCCCAAACTTGTTTTCATCATTAATCAATTAAGTTCAACTAATCATATGACAATAAGAAGAAAATAAGAGTGGAAAGAGATAGGAGAAATTCTCATCCCGTATGAGAAGCATGAATTCTTTTATTTCAACTCCCCCTACATTGGATTTTCTCATGGGTGGCTCCTGATCACCAAGTAAATGCTCCAAAATTTAGGGCTTGTAATCGTGGCCTTGCTTGGTTTGATTCTGCAAAATAAATATTTGATCAACAACAGTATCCAATCCAAGAATGCAAATATGTAGAGATACAGAGCAAATTGAGAATATCTTAGGAGCAAAACTCTCCAAGTATGACTCACATCCAAGAAATTCAATGGGATTCCCTTCAGTAGGAATTAAGCAATCAACCAAATTATTAAATTCCTTTTGTTTTCGCAAAGTGGATGTTAAAAATTTACAACTTTTGTAGCTTAGTACATCATCTTTGCAGTCACTAGAGGATTCATCTTCATGAAATGATTCATTTTCATTTATGATTTTGTCAATTGAAATTTTAGAATCCTTACTTAGGGGATTATCCTCCACAAGTTCATGCTTATCAATTTTAGCATATATAGTACTATTAGATGTGTGATGTTCTTTACCAAAGTTCTTTTTATGCCATGCCACAAGTTTATCATTCTTTTTATCAATGCAAAGCATGCATATGACAACATCATCACAAGAACAAGGTAAAGTCTCATTCAATTCTATATCCCCATCTTGTATAGTACTAGGAGAAGAAGCATGATCATCGGATAAGGAGGCAGTGACAGTGCAAGCAACATCCCCAATTAAAGCATCACAAGGCACATTCAGGTGAGCATTAGTAGTTTCAAACATTTGAGGACACTCTACAATAATGTCCTCATCCACCTCATCCCCACTATCATCAATTAAAGATTCAACAAAACTAGTAGTGATGAGAGGTGAATTATTCTCCTCAAAGATAGGAACAATATTACCTGGAGGTACAGGATCTTGAGGACTCTCTACATGTAGATTGTCATTTGACGCATGAGTTCGAGTTCCATGCTCATTCTCTTGTAGTTCTTTAAGCCAAGGATTTCCCTCTTCGCCTCCAGTCTTCATCCACATCATATGATCATAGTATGCAGTAAAGAATTCATCGATATCTTCCATCTCCTCAAAACTTTCTGTTGTCCCTTGCGTAAGTAACACAAGGTATTTCTTCTTGAGTGTATCATACTTTCTTGTCAAGGCATTGGTTAGGTCATCCAAGTTTTGGGAAGAGGGCAGAATATCTAGTTCACTAGTTCGATGTGTGATAGGTTCTAATGGAGGTTCAGGTTCACACAATGGTTGAGGTTGGTGGAGAATAGGTTGGAAATTATGGTCATTTAGTATAAATGAAGAGTTGGAGGTAGGTAGGTAGGATAGGATAGTGAAAGGTGTTGTTGGTATGGTACATATGGTGGAGGGATTGCATTATATGGTGGTTGGTGTTCTAGTTACATCGGTTCAAAATATAGATTATATGATGGTGAAGGAGGCTCATAATATTGTCTAAGAGGTGGAAATGATGGTTGGAAGGTTTGGGATGATAGTTGGTGGTATAGTTCATAAGTTGGATTGGAAAATGGATTATCACATTCATGGCTTAGTGAACATCTCTTTTGATCATGCATTCATATTTGGAGATCCTCTAATCGATGCTGTATGGATGCAAGGCTTTGAGAGAAATAATTTTCCATATCTCCTACAAAAGAATGAGAATTTGGGAGTAAAATAAATTAAAAAATTTCAATTTATATAAAATAAAGAAGCAGGGACATGAAAGATGAAAATATGATATGTATGGATGAGTATGAATCTACTGAAAGTGGAATGAAATGGATGAGTGAAGTGTGAAAAAGAAGCTTTGGCCGCGGTAAAAGTAATATTGCGTCGCGGCGAACAGTACCCGAGAGGGTAAACAGGTGAAAATTCAGCTTTTGGCTGCGGTGAAATTATACTTTAGTCACGGCAAAGAACACCCGAGAGGGATCTCTCGTTAAGAATGCAAGTTACACCACGACGAAACTAAACTTTAGTTGAGGTGAAAGTGCGAAAATTATGCAGAATGCAGATGATATCTAGTGAATCCAACTATGTTCCCTAAAAATGCAATGCTATGATATGAACAAGTTAAACATAAACTATGAACAAATGCAAAGATGAAACAAAGATAAATGCAAATCAAGCAAACAAAATGCACAATCTAGCAATTAATGGCACTTAGCTCCCCGGTAACGATACCATTTATTTGACCCTCCCTTTCGTACATGAGATAAAACTTTTGTTTGTCGCAATGTGATGGAAATGGATCAAGAAAAATTCGTGATTTCCAAGGCTTGCACAGGGTGCAACCCTAGGGTTGTTCTCTTCGGAGGTAATGGTGTACCATTATTCACTAGCTTGCGATAAGGTTGCTTTGCAAATTAAATCCGTTTTTTTGTTCAAAAATTCTATATACTTAAAGCTAATTACAAAACAAAATTCTTTTTGGTATTTTTGAGTTAGAGAAAGCAGTGAAAATAAGATTTAAATGTAAAGTATTGATAATGAAATTCCTCTTAAAAATGAATCACAGTTCGCAAAAGATTAGGGAAAGTATTAGTTCTCGCACTAAGTTTCATAATGAAAACCCCAACAACTCGCTGGGTCAGGAATTTCATGCAATGAACTCCATTCCATAAAACCCTTTAAGAACACTTAGCGTGTGAACAGAAGCCGCAAAGTGAAAAATCCAATTCAACACACTATTGTCTCTAGAATCAAGCACAACTAGGAAGATAGAAGAGAACAATAACGATTTCATTGAATAGGTAGAAATGAGACTTGATCCTACCACGTCAATCACAAAACAAATATAATACACAAATAATCCAAGTTTAGCTCGACCGAGACCAAGTATCTACATAAAAATTACGAGTTCTAACTCAGAAACTAAGTAATCTATAACATAAATACAGATTGAAAACAAATACTTCCCTTTCGGAACTTCGAACTTAGGCTCTCTTTATCTCCAAGAAGAAGGGAGATGCTCAGCTACTCATAGGATGTGAAAATGTGCTCCGAATGAGTGATTGAGGCATGATGGATGGATTTTAGATGAAATATGGAATGGGATTAGGGTATGAGTAGAGAGAAAATGATGAAAAGATGAAAATTTGTGTTCTCTGCCTGCCTTCTGCCTCCCCTTTTGCCTCCTCTCCTCGAATCTTACCCTAATTAGGGTGTAATAACCGTCCAGGGTCGGATTCAAGAAAGCAGGTTGGGTTAATTTCTACTGGGAGCAAAATCTAGTGCTGATGCATGATATTCACCGCGACGAACTTGAGGTTTCGTCACGACGAACCTCTACCAAGAGTTCACTGTTGGCTTGATTAAACTTTGGTCGTGGCTAACTCTGAATTGCGCCGCGGCGAACTTTCCAGAGCTGTTTTCATAAGATCTTGTTCAGAGTTCCTCAAATAAAATAGCAAATATTTGAAGTACCACTTGCTCATGATGGAGTTTAAGCATAATTATATCATTATTCATGGCAGATGCACCCAAAATCACACTAATCCAAATCAACAACTCTAAATCTCAAATTAAGCACAAGAAGGGTCATGAAAGGCTAAAATTGGATTAAAAACTCTGGAAATTCAAGTATAAAAATGGTATAAATAAAGCTCAATCAGTAATGCTTGAGTTTTGTTTATCAATACACGAGTGTTGATCAGAGAAAGCAAGTGTAAATTTGAATTTCATGAGGCAGTACTCAAGTTTTAGATTCAATACTCGAGTTTGTAAAACACTTTTAAAGTAACTCGAGTGTTTGCTTGAAGTATTACACACACTTCCATTCAGTACTCGAGTTTCCTTAAGAGTGCTAAAAGAACTCTTCAATGCTTGAGTGTTGTAATCAGATACTCGAGTTTTGTTAACACTTAGTGATACTCGAGTTTTCAAGAAGAAGTTTGAAGTAAAAACATTTTGGAAAACTTTTAGTCACAGTACTCGAGTGTTGATAACACTTTCACCATAACTCGAGTTGTCTGTTGCAATTGTTGTGTTAGATGTTGAAAATGTAGCCCGATACTCGATGAACAGGAGGAACTTAATCACAAACTAGGTAACTAGTGGTATAAACAACTCCGTAGAAAACGACCTTCGGGTTGCACCCTATAGTGCAATCCTTGGAAATCACAAATCTTTTGATCCGTTTCCATTGCATTACAATGACAAAGTTTTATCATATGTACCGACTGGGTAGGATAAAAAATGGCGCCGTTGCCGGAGAGCTAAGTTAGCTATTAGTTAAGTTAGATTGTGCATTTTGTTTACTTGTTTTGCATTTGTGTTTGTTTTAATCTTGCATTTGTTAATAGTATAGTATTAGCTTGTTCATAGCATATCATTGCATTTTTAGGAAACATCAGCTTACACTAGTTTTCATCTGCATTCTGCATCCTTTTTGTTTTTTCACGGCAACATACTTTCATTTTCGCCACGGCGTACTTGGATTTTCAAGAGAAACACCTTCTCGGGTGTAGTGTGCCGTGACCAAAGTTGAGTTTCGCTGCGGCCTAACTTGCATTTTTAACGAGATATTTCTCTCGGGTGTTCTTCACCGCGACTAAAATATACTTTCGCCATGGCCAAAAAGCTTAATTTTCACCTGTTTACCCTCTCGGGTACTGTTCACCGAGATGCAAGATTATTTTCGTCGCAGCCAAAACTTCTTTTTCACACTTCATTCACTTATTTCATTTCATTTTCAGTACATACATACACTTCAATAATACATACCTTTCATACATTCTCATTCATACATTAACACACACCCATTCCATTCATTTTTGAAGTGTGTTTTAAGTTGATTAGTTTGCTCCTACCTTTGATTTTTCCTTTGCATGCCCAAGAAGAATCAGCTTGAACCTTACGATCCCGAGATTGAGAGAACATTGAGGGAGAGAAGTAAGGCTCAAAGAAAAAAAAGGGAAAAGCAAGGTAGTTAGAGAGGTAGATATATGAGTAGGAGAGTCTAATGTAGAAAGAGTAGATAATTTAGGACATTTTGTTAGAGAAAACACAATGGCTGAGAATCAACCCAACCCCCAGAACTGAAACATGAATGAAAATCAACAGGGGAATGGTAGTAATAGAAGGAATGGTGAAGAGGAGAGAATAGGGGAAAATAATGGAAATAATAGAAGGAGGACAATTAGGGAAGCCACAACCTCTGATGTGAATTATGATCCATTTATTGTTGCTTGCCCTAATTATGATGTTAATTTCGAGATTAAAGGATTATTGGTTAATTCTCTTCCTAAATTTCATGGCTTGCCAGGAGAGGACCCATACATCCATTTGCAATCACTATCGATGATATGCTAGAGCATGAAACCAGTTGGAGCCTCGCTTGACCAAGTTCTGTGGAAAGTAATTCACCTGTCATTAGAAGGGAAGGCAAGAGAATGGTTCATGAGCCTTCCAAGGCACGTAGCAAATGCGTATCAGAGTTGGGACAACCTAAGAAAAGCATTTTTGGAGAAGTATTTCCCAACATCCAGAACATCATCCATGAGGAAAGAGATCTATTCCGCATACCAAGAGTTCGATGAGTCATTGTATGACTATCGGAATAGGTTTTAGGATCTTCTTTCTCAATGACCTTACCATCAAATACCTGATGAATAACTAGTTCAGTATTTTTATGATGGGCTGAAAAGTTAAGAAAAAGGAATGCTATATGCAGCTGCTGGAGGATCGTTGATAGATTTGACTACTGAAGAAGCTTGGGAACTTATAAAGAAGATGGCTTTAAACACCAGCAGTATAGTGTGAGAGACACTAAGGCTGCGCACGAGATTGGAACTTCAAGTGCCCATAATAGGAGAATGGACACCCTAGAATCGAAGGTAGATTCATTGGAAAGTAAAGTCACATCACAATTTTCTCTAATCACTGCTGAGTTAAAGAGCTTAAATGCTAATAAATCCCAGCCATCCATAGATTTAGCTGCTCCGAGTTGTGAAACTTGTGGGTCAGTAATGTATATATCAAGTGTGTGCCCAAGTCGGTATGAAGATGTATCTGCAATGTATCAAGGGAAACCAAACCAGAAATGGGATCCCTACTCCAACACTTATAATGAGGGGTGGAAATCTAACCCAAAATTTAGCTGGAGAGGTGAAGAAGCTAGTGGGCAAAGATTTCAAATAAGTGGAGGAGCTGGACCGTCTAGCTCCAACATTTAAAACAATCAGCAAGCCTTGAGTGTGCCACCAGAAGATACAAATCAGCTTCTACAAAATATGCTGATGTTACTCAAGGATGAGAAGGCTTCCACTGCCAATCAATTTAACTCACTTGCCTCACTTATTCAAAAGCATTCCTCAAAGAATGACGTAAGGTATGCCTCTTTGGAGAAGAGGATGGAGCAATGGGAGACCAAAGCAGAAAATCTAAACTCCTTTGTCACTCAATTCTCCAACAACTTGAGTGACCAACAAGCAAGGAGTGGTGGCTCCATACCTTCGAACACCATCATTGATCCCAAAGGATTAAACTCCATAAATTTGAGGAGTGGGAAACAAGTGAAATTTAGTGATGAGGAAGAATAAGAGAAAAGAGGAGAAGCGAGTGAATTTGAAGAGTTTCCACACTCTGCTGCAAATGGGAAGAAGAGTGAAAGCACAAAGAGGAGGCATTACTTTTCAAAGGAGAATTTGCCTCACAAGAAGAAGAAGAAAGAATGACTTCAGAGCAAGGGACCAAGAGTTCAACTATGAAAGGAAGCAAGCATGGATCTACCTCATCTAAAGGTAAAGAGGTAAACATTGATGAACTCCCTTTTCCCAAGTCATATTTAATGAGTAAAAAACTTACTGAAAAGAAACATGAAAAGGAAGTTTATGATTTGTTTAGAAAGGTAGAGGTTAATATCCCATTGCTTACTTGGTAAAAAGAGTCCCTACATATGCTAAATACCTTAAGGACCTGTGCACCAATAAGAGAAAGTTTAGACCAAATGAAAGGATCCAAGTGAGCTCAAATGTTTCAGCCCTTTTTAAACCCCAAATCCCAGTGAAGTGTCAGGATCCTGAATCTTTCACCATCCCATGCACTATAGGTAAAATAACCATAGGGGAACATTGTTAGATCTAAGGGCTGCAATTAATGTAATGTCTAAATCTATCTATCAAGCTTTAGGAGTAAAAAATTTGAAGCCTACATCTGTGGTACTCCAATTAGCGGATAGGACGATTAGGTATCCAGACGGGGTAGTTGAGGACATTTAGTAAAGGTTAAGGACTTAGTTTTTCTTGCTAACTTCTATGTGCTGGATATGTCTAATGAATCCATGCGTGAGTCCACCTTAATAATGGGCACACCCTTCTTAAGGAATGCTAATACTATTATTAGCATGAAAGAGGGTAGCATATCTATGGAAGTAGGAGAAAGTAATTAGATCCACTTCAATATGTATGAGGCCATGAAACATCCATATGAGGACTATTCTCTGCTGAGTGTTAATGCCATTGATGTTGCTGTTGATGATGCATGTGTTGAATTGGAATTGGAAAATGAACTTGCAAGTTCACATCATTTATCATATGCATCATTTGCTGAAAAGGATTTGAAAATTCCTTTTGAACCCTCTGATCAACCATTATGTTCTTGTGAAACAATTGAAATATGCACTCATATCATATCGGTTGATAGGATGCTTTCCATGCCATACACACATTCTGTGAAGCTCACCGATAAGTGCATGAATGCCTTACCTTGTATCAACAATGATCACACCTCCGGAAGAGGTATTTCATTTGATTTTGCAGGATAATTTAACTAAACTTCAATTGAGTCAGTTGTACCCGTGCATGCTATGCTTGGAAATACAAAAGGTGAGCATGGGGACACCGAAGAAACTTGTAAACCATCATGATTCTCAGGTTGTCCATTTCCCTAACATGATCATTTACTGTTAACTCTTGATGATTACTTTGTGAAATGTGAATGATTCAAGTGTGGGGGAGGAACCTCTCTAGTAGGATTAGTTTAGTTGTTTTTCTCTTTTAGGGTGATTTTGAATTCAATAAACTCCCTTAATTTGTGATTAGCCTATCTTCAAGAGGTCTGTGCTTGAAAAGATCTTGCTTGCGATGCTTGAGAATGTGCTTAATGTGTGGTTGAAGTTCTAGGATTAGGTGCTGGTTTGTTATCTTGTGTTTTATGTTTCCATCTTTATGTGTTTTTCCTCTCTGTGATGTTTTGTCGTGATAAAATAATACTTTCATAGTGGCCAAACTTGTTATCTGTGAAGTCTGTCCTCTTGGGATGTGTTCACCGCGACGAATTGAGTTTTTCACCGCGGCTAACATTGAGACTTTTCATCTTCTAAGGTTTTTCACCTCGACCAAACCTTGGTTACATCGCAGCGAAAATCGCATCTTTTCATTTTCTGCTAGTTTTCTTTTTAAACTCTGTTTGCTCCATTTCATTTGTTTCATCGTCGTTGGTTGCTCTCTCTCTGTCGCTTTCCGTTCATTTTCCCTTCACCGCCGCAACTCTTGCATTCTTCCACATCGCTACTGTCTCATCGACTAGAGTAAGCAATCTAAACCTTCTATCTCCCATTCCATTTCGTTTTCTTTCAATTTCTACTCAGTGTTTTCGCCGTTGTCGCTATTCAAGTTCTACGATTTTCGCCCCGACGAAAAGGAGTATTCTCCGCGATGAAGTTAATTTTTCGCCGCGGCCAACTTTATCTGCAGCTCATTTTCACCTGTGTTTAACTTATGTTTTTATTGGTTTTATTCTTGATCTTTGTGTCTTGCCAGTAACCATGCCTAGAACTAAGATACCTTACGTAATAGACCCCCAAGTCCTGATCCATTACCATCACAGTCCTTTGAGGACATCCTAGAGCTGACTGATAAGCGTCCTTTGGTTAAGGAATGCTCATTTCCTTTGACACCTACCACCCATCCATTCATCCGCCGTATTTCCGAGTCTGGCCTTACCGGCATTATCCGTGAGCGTACCCAGGGTAACCTCGCATTCGTCCACCACTTTTACACTAAATGCCGCCTTGAGTCTGCCATTTTCATTGATTGCCGAGGAGTTAGGTTAACTCACTCGGTTAATCAAAACATCATCTGTCACCATTTCGCCTTACCTATTGCTGAGCGGGACCATTACGTTCAACTCATGAGCCATTACCCTAAGGACACTATTGCTAAGACTCTATGCCTACTGGGATGGGTTGGCATATACCTCGTAGATCTGAGATGTATATCTGTCGTTCAGAGTGTTGTCCTGAAATGAAACCTTATATCCACCTTGTTTGCGGTAACATCCTTCCTACCAGCCACTTCGCGAACCTCACGAAAAAGCAGGCCCTCTGCATTTACATGTTGATGCAGGGGATCAGCTTTAACATCTCCACCCTCATATATTCTAGCCTTCATGATGTCATCCTCACTTCCAAAACCACAAATGCCATCATTTCCCGCATCTCATTTCTGACATGTTCGCTAAGGTGGAGGTCCCAAATTACCCTGAGGACCATCTGTTTGCCCCTGCCCTGCTTTTATTTATGAGAGGATCCGTCAAGCTCCCGCACCTCAGCCTGAGCCTTACATAGATATCGATGAATTACTGGCTGAGGATCAGGAGGCTCCAGCACCCTAGGCACCAGAAGTTTACCCTGAACCTCCAATCCTTGTTACCCTAGAGAGCCTGGCTGCTGATTTCCAGCAGTTCAGAGTCTCTATGCTTCAGCAATTTGAGAGGGAGTGGAGGTATCGTAGGAGGATGGACGCCTTGCTTGCACAGAGCTTGCACTTCTAGCTGCCTTCAGAGGAGGATAATTTTAGTGGTGCATGACCTTCAGGAGCTGGAACATCTAGTGAGGGTGGAGCAGCGGAGGGAACTGAGGAGGAGGACCTTCAGTTTAGAATCCCTTCCTTTTGAGTAAAGCCGTTTGCCACAAAACGAGCTTTATATCTTTCCACTTTGCTATTAGCATCCCTTTTAATTTTAAATATCCATTTGCAACCAATGGGTTTTGCACCTTTTAGCAAAGGAACGAGTTCCCAAACCTTATTGTCTTGCATGGACTTATACTCTTCATTCATCGCCTTCAATCCACATTTGAGATTTAGAGCTTTGCAATGCTTGTTGGAAGTTGATTGGATCATCTTCCACCATTCCATTCTCTCCCTCATGTTCATGAAGTAAGACAATGTAATCATCTAAAATTGCATTTCTCCTTTCTCTTGTGGGTCGTCTTAACATTGTTTCTTGAGGTTGTTGAGTTTCCATTTGAGGAACTTCAACCTGAACGGGAGGAGTTTCAACTTGAACATCACTAGGTAGAGGTTCCAGATTTCTTCAATCACAACAGGTATAGGAATTCCTGTGTTTTGAGAAGCAACTGAAGGATTCGGCTCTGTAATAGAGGTCGAATCTTCTTCAAAAATAATGTTTCTTACTTTATTCTTTCCCCAAGCTCAACATCCTTAAAGAAACGTGCAGTTCCCATTTCAAAAATAGTCTTCAAAGTAGGATCATAAAATTTATAACCCCTTGAGTGTTCAGAATATCCAATAAAGTAAATGCTTACTGTTTTGGGGTCCAGTTTCTTTTCCTGTGGCCTATAAGGCCTTGCCTCAGCTGGACAACCCCAAATATGAAAAGTGCTTTAGACTAGATTTTCTATCTGTCCAAAATTCATAAGGTGTTTTAGCAGTTACCTTAGTTTGTACTCTGTTCAAAATATAGGCTACAATCTTTATTGCTTCTCCCCAGAGGTATTCTGGCAAGGTAGTATGACTCATCATACTTCTTACCATGTCTTGAAGAGTTCTGTTTCGTCTCTCGGCAACACCATTCATGCTGGGTGAACCAAGCATGGTGTACTGAGGAACAATTCCTGATTCCTCTAGGAATTTAGCAAATGGCCCTGGACGTTGTTCACCTGAACCGTCATATCTACCGTAATATTCACCTCCACGGTCAGATATGACATTTTTAATCCTTTTACTGAGTTGATTTTCAACTTCAATCTTAAAAATTTTGAACATGTTTGGGGCTTGTGATTTTTCATGAATCAAATATTAGTACCTATATCTTGAGTAATCATCTATAAATAATATGAAATATTGTTGAAAATTTCATGAAGGTTTGGGAAATGGTCCACAAATATCCGTATGTATTAATTCTAATACATCTTGACTTCTATAGGTACTCATAATTTTCGTTTTGGTTTGCTTGCCCTTGATGCAATCAATGCAATTATCAAAATCCGAAAAATCAATGTCGGTTAATATATCATTGGACACAAGCCTTTCAATTCTATTTCTAGAAATGTGGCCTAAGCGCTTGTGCCACAATGATCATGAGCTTTCTGCATTGATTTTACGTTTTAAACCTCGTGTTGAGACATGTAATGATTTATTATAGGAAGCTAGCGTATATAAATATAGATGTCATAAACCGTAAGAGAACCAGTTCCAATAACATTTGAATTTGCAGATAAAATAACCTTTCTGTTTCTAAATGAACAATAATAATCGGATTTGTCTAAAGTAAAAACTGAAATCAAATTCCGTCTAAATGACGATACCACAAAAGTATCCAATAAATCCAAATAAAAACCAGTCTCTAATAATAATATAAAATGACTAATAGCTTCCACTTCCACCGATTTGTTGTTTCCCACGTTAATGCATCTTTCAGCATCATTTGGCTTTTGATAGTTCAGGCATCCTTGCCTAGAAACACTAATATGAATGGTAGCTCCAGAATCTAACCACTAAGTGTTTCTAGGTACAGAAACTAAATTAACCTCAGTGCAAACCAAAGTAAGATGTGCACCTTTTCTTGCTCACCATGCGCGATATCTGGTACAATCTTTCTTTAAATGTCCTGGCTTCCCACAAAAGTAACACCCATTTGTCTCATTGGGAGGATTCCTTACTAGGTTAGGAGTAGGATTCTTGACGGGTTTCCTTTGAATAGGACCCTTTGCAGCCTCTGGAAATTTTCTCTTTATGCCCTTCCCTTTAGAGGTGCTTGCCACATTGGCATTGTGAGTGCTTTCATGTTTCAGCCTCTCTTCTTCTTGCACAAGATAGTATATGAGCTCATTTAGAGTCCATTTTCCTTTTGGCAGTTAGAATTGACCTTAAAGTAGCTATATTGTGCAGGAAGAAATAAGCACTAAGTGTACCAAAAGGTCCTCCGATAGCTGAAGTTTTAATTCCTTAATTTTGCAGCTATGTGGGACATTTCCATAATGTATTCTCTTATATTTCCTTGCCCCTTATACCTCATGGAAATCAAGCGTTGTAGAACCGTGCTTGTTTCTGCCTTATCACTTTTTACAAAGCACTTTTCAATTTCGGCAAGGAAATCCTTAGCATTGACAATACTCTCAGCAATAACACCTCTAAAGGCTTCTGGGATGCCACGCTTTATGATCATAAGACCCTTGCAATTTAATCGCTCCCACTTATCAAAATACCTCTGTATTTCAGAAGTACTTTCATCATTAAGAGGAGTGGGAGGATTAGTCCATAATGTAAGGTCCAGATCTATGCATCCCAGAATTACTAGAATGTTATTTCATTTTCCATTTAAAGAAATCCACATAAAAAGTTTATGGTAATAAATTCAAATAAATGTAATCCCCATCGCATGATACTGGTAACAACATTAATATTTTATCTTTGGATAATAACATTAACTGTCAGTGGCATCTTGTTGTAATGATCAAATATTGACAAAAAAATCTGCCAAACAATAATTTTTTTTTGGAACACATTATTATTCGCATGATTATACCTGAGAATTGCCACATATTTACCATCACAGGTGTCTATATATTTCTATCAAGTATCAACCTTCTTTTGGGCTAATTAGATACTCGCATGAAAGTATATACACTAATAACCTGTAATATGGCTCATAAATAATTTTCACAAGAGAGCACACTTTGGTTTGATGTTGTGTCAAGTTATTTAATTGGCATAATAGATAAAGAACCTTAAATGGGCATAAAATCCTTGAAAAATTTATTTGAAATTTATTGCCAATTGCATAATACCTTATTTGCACATATTTAAAAAACAATTAACATTCAAAATATGTACAAAACAATTTCCTTAATGCAAACAATTAAAAAAAGTTCACCAAATATTTCTAGAATATACATAAAGTGTCCAAAAGAGAATTTCTAGAAAATTTTGGGCCTTTTCCTATTTTTATTAATTCCATAATTGTAGGCCAAAATTAAAAAAAACGCAAGCCCAAAGAACTGAAGGGAAAAAACGTAGCCCAGTGACCAGCAAACAGAAAAAAATGGTGGCCCAAGAAAAAATAACCGTGGCCCAGTACTGTTGCAAAAGAAAAAACCCTTCTTCTTTTTTAACAGCCCAACACTAGCTCAAAAGAAAAGAAAAATACGAGCCCAGAAAAATCCAACGCCCGTTTTTTTTATAGAACGAATTGGGCCAAGTGCAATCCAGCCCAGATTTTGAAATTTATCGTTTCGTTTAATCCCCAAGCTATTCAAAAATGTCGTAGCCCACAAAATATCGTTTTTTAAGGTTTTTTGAATTGATACGACGTCGTTTACGCATGGTTGGGGAGATCTCTTGATGAACAAAATGGCACTGTTTTGAACTTAAACAAAATGGTGCATTTTGGTTCTTCCCCACTCGCACGGAGCCCTATCCAACCCGTCTTCACGCATGACCCAGTTTCCTTCCTCTTTTTTGACAGCGAACCTGGTTTTCCAGGTCACCTTCTCCAGTAACGGCAAGGGATTTTTAGGGAGTTGTTGGGGTCTTGAATCCATTATTTGCTATGGGAAAACATTTATACGTACGCACAACAACCACATGATTAACATACATGCACGAAAATGAGTAAGCCTTCAAAATAAAGAGAGAGAAAAATTTCTTTTTCGGCAACTGATCCCTTGATTTTGGTGAGAAGCTTGGAGAAGACAGAATTGGAACGAATAGTAGAAGAGCCTTCCAATTCACACAATCCGAACAAACAATAGATAAAAAAATAAAAATTATCTCACCCATTGATTCAAATAGAGAACACGTTTTAAAAACTAAAATGTGCACACATATGTTCGTAGATCCAAAACGGAAGAACAAAGTCACAAAACAAGTATATAAAAAGTCATAAAGCTTTTACAACACATGTCAACATTCCAAAGAACTTAATACGTTGGCTCTGATACCACTTGAAGGGATTTACTAAAGCATACAAGTTCAATGGAATAATCTAGAGTATTGCAGAAGTGTACCTGGATCTATGGACACGTGTGACAGAAGAGGTAGATCAACCAGATTATCACTAGGGAACAAAGAGAGAACTGTTTACAGATTGGGAAGTAAGACGGCTAAAAATGATAGCCCTAACTAATCCGGAGATCATAGCCCTGTATTTATAGAGGGACCTTATATTCAACCCATCAATGGATACGGGCTAGCAAATTGGGCCTCAGTATATTTTGGTCCATGACACCTAATTATGCCCACTTAATTCCTTAAACCTCATTAGATTACTTTATTTTCAGGCACAAGTAATAAATAATGGCACCCACATATAAGTGTAATATGTGACCCATTATTGAATTATTCCAACACAAACAGGTATGAGACATTGGTTTCAACAAAAGGTGTTCAAATAATGAACAAGAGAGTAAAAGAAATGATAATGCATCATCAAAACTAATCGATTTTCTGTAAATATGAGAGATGAGCTTTTGAAATGTAAAGAACAAGTGAATGTGAAGCTCCCCCTTAATGAATGAATGGGTTTGCAACAATCATGAAAAAAAGACTAAATTGGTGACATGTTTTCTTGATCCGGTATAACTTACACCGATAAAGTAGCTTTGTTGTGATAAATCTTACCACTTGTTTGGGGCATTTATTTCTCTCTTTTGATCTCCAAATATAACTAAATTAAGTGGTAAGAGTGATCATCACAATAATACTTTTGGAAACTTTAAGTTTCTAGAAAGTTACTTTATGCTGTCGCAATACTGATTAAATTGCTTACTGTTAAGCAACTAGATCCAAGGTTACCAAAAATTCCTAAATTTTCCCCTAATATTCTCACCCTTTTTCTTTCCTCAAATTGCTTCCCATAATGTCTTTAGTTAATTTTTAAAGAAAACCCAATTTCCAAGATTGTTCCGGTTCTTTTTCTTTCCGATCCGAGAAATCGCCTTTCTCATATTCTGGGAAATAGTTTTATAAAATATTAGAAATATCAAACTATTTTTTGTTACCTTGAAATCAGATATTTAAGGCCTCCTGATACTTCAAATAATTATTTTTGGCTAATTATAAATGCCAAAAATAAAATAATCTTTAAAATTCTCTAGGCATCAATCTAGGTAGATTTAGCAAAAACTGACGCCTCTCATTTTAATTAGTGAATTTTTCTCTACCTTTTGGGAATCTATAAATTTTTTTGATATTTTGGTCAAATCTGACTTGTTGACTTTGGTCAAATGACCAAAATACCCTTATACTTTCTCTTATTTACCATAATACCCTTACTTCTTTTAAACTTCCATTTTTACCTTTTCCTTTAATGACATTTGGGTCCTTCCCAGCAGGTCACCCATCCTTCCATTTCTCTAGGCTAAGCAAGATTAACTGTGAAGTTCTTATGAAATTCGGTATATTAGGCCTAGACTGCCTGTGATCTTTCTGGTCTATTACCTTCCTCTCTTTCTGTACTATCTATCTTTGGGCCCTAACCGCAACACTCCTGATTTAACCTCTTTAGCTTCATATTATATCATTAATGAATCACTCCTAGGCCTTAAACAAATCAAATTGACCAAAAAGTGAAATTAAATATTTCAACCCGAGTTACATTCATTTGGTCAATTTTCCAGATTTCTAGCTCAACTTTGAAAATTCATAACTAATTCTAGAAGAATCGAAATTGAGTGGTTCTAATTTCTATATGGAGCTTATAACCTTATCTACTAAGAAAAAATATACTCATTGGCTCAAAAACTTGCCCAATTAATATAGCTTATTTCGTAGAAATACACTGTTCATATGGTCTTTTTTCATTTTTTCAGGTTTGTCCCTTGACTTTGAAAAACCATAATTTCTTGTACAAGTGTCCAAATCCAGTGATCTTGGACTCATTTTAAATCTCACCATATGAACTATTTTTCTAAAAAATTTCAACTCAATCAGACTTATTTTGCTATTTTTCCTCACAACCCAAAGTTTAGTTACTTTTCAGGGTCTTGGAACCCCTCTTTCAAAACTTTACCCTTTTCTTAAAATTTTGTAAAACCCTTTTTGCCATGACTAGCTCACCTCACATGGTCACACATGCATATACACGTATATACACATCATCATGTAGAGGTTTAAGGTTTTACAATAATTCCAAAGCTAATGAACATATACATAAAACAATAACACATAACTTGGCAAGTAACATGCAACATGATGCTTCCTCTACTCTTCATGACTTTGCTTAAGCTTGGACCTAAAATGGTTAGTTGGGGGGAGTGAGATTTTTGGAAATCCCAAAAGCAAAATACACTAATAAAGATGCATAACAACTCTTTATAAATAAGTGTAGAATTAAAGTAGTATGAAATGTGCAAACTAAATAATGATATGCATATGGCCATAACAATCAAAAGCACATATTCATATACTCATCATCACAAATTTTCAACACTAAGTCATGCATAGTTCACAAAACATTTTCACTATAACATTACTTGAGGTTAGGAGTTTTGCTACCTTTGTTTATAACTCTCCTTGAAGCTTGAAGGCTCTCTTACTCAACCTTCCAAGTTGTTCCTTGCACAACTTAATTGCCTACACAATTCACAACATAATGGCTATTAATCTCAAGCCATTTCCAAGTCAAGAAACACCTTGAAACTCCATAAAAATCCTTTGGTAGTTTCAAGTGTTCTTGAAACCCTTATACTTAGAAATTCAATTCAAATGCTTCCAAAATTATTTCCTCATTTCCACCCTACACAATTTTTCATAATCACACTCCTTACTCATGTTCCAAACCTGACCGAAAAACAGAACCAAGGAGCAAAGTGATTTTTCAAACTTTCTTCACATATAATGACATATTTTGTTGATGCCTTGTTTTGAGGATACCAAAATTGACATTTTATGTTTTACGGGAATTGTAACACACCTTAACCTTTCCTTTAGCTTCATTTTATATTGATTTGGAACCAAAGGGAAGCCTCAATTTACTTAAAAAGTCCAAAAGATTCAAAATGGAAACTTTCAACTTTTGAAAGTTACTATTCACAGTTTTTCGGACCAACTTTGAAAATTCATAACTAATTCTAGAAAAATCAAAATTGAGTGCTTACAATTTCTATTTGAAGCTTATAAGTTCCTCTATAAAGGAAAAAATACTCATTGAGTCATTAGCTTTCCCAATTGATACAGTTTAATACGTGAAGATGTACTGTTCATTTGGTAATTTTTCAATTTTTCCAGGTTTTTCAGTGATTTTCTTCAAACTTTGGAACATCATAACTTTCTTTACAAAAATACAAATCCAGTGTTCTTTGTCTTTTTCTAAAGCTTGCAATGTGAACTATTTTTCTGAAAAATTTCAACTCATTTGGAGTCTATTTGCTCTGTTTCATGTCAGGTCAAAGTATGAGGTTTGACCAACTTCACTTCTAACACTTGGCCAATTTTACCACTTCTTAACTTCATAACTCAACATATTGATTTCTAAACCTTTCTCGATCCTAATAACCTATGTAATTAGGCATTCTTAGGGCATACATTAGTTACCATGAGTCCATCATACATGCATGAGTTAAATTTACATGTCACATTACAATCTTTAAGCAAAATAACATAAAATTTACAACAAAAGTCCACATCAATACATATCAAACTTTGCTTCAAATATCATGCACTTTCTCCTTACCCTTTAATGAGCTTGCACCTAGAAATGGTTAGTGGGGGAGAGTGATATTTTTGGAAATCCCAATAGCAAAACTATCTAACATACTTCAGAAAATGCATGACAACTTTTCATGTGAATGTGGAATAATAAAAGTGCAACATGAAACACATAAATGCATATGGCCATAGCATGAACATGCACACATCCACACTTTCATCATCATAAGTTTCAAACCAAGTCATGCACCATTCAAAAGAATTTGCATAATAACTTAGATTAAAGTTAGATGGTCTTGCTACCTTGAGCTTTTAAATTCTCCTCAACTTGAAAGCTCTCTTGATGACTTGTGAAACTAACTCCTTTCACCAAACATTTGCCTACACAATTGACAACATTATGGCCATCAATTACAAGCCATTTCTAAGGCAAAAACCAATGTAAATTTCCTTTAAACATCCCCTTGAACTTTATAAACCCTAAGACTTTAGATTTATCTTTAATGTTTTCCAATGCTTCCCTAAACTTGTGGTCACTTATACCCTACACAAAAACTCATTTTAAACTCATTGGAAGCATCAAAATCATCAAAAAAATTCTCCTTCCTCATGAATCAGGTCTGGCAGAGAGGTTTCTCCAAATTACCATCAATGTGATTTTCCAACTTTTAACACTTATATTATCATATTCTTGTTTTTAAACTCATCTTCATGCATGGTAAAGCTTGAGTTTAACTTTCCCATGTCAAATAAAAATTTGGGCAGCATCTCCCCTTAAAGTTCATCATTCCCAAATTTTACAAAATTCAAAAACAAGCTCAACCAACCACAATATATACATCAAAAGGCTCCTTACAACACAAGGAGATTTTTCAACCAATCAATAGCTCTAAATCCCTCTCTTTCTCACTTTCCCTCTCAAGAATCCTAAGTATGAAACTTGAGAAAGAGAGACCAAATCAAAATTTCAATCCATGGAAGTGGTAGAGGAGAGCACAAGGAGCAATATTATGTATTGCTTTAAGTAGCTAAGCCTTTTACCTTGGATTATCTTCAAGCTTTTCTCTTCTTCTTCCACCAAGAATGGCGTCCTCTTGCTCTCTCTTTTCTGCTGGAAATGTCGGCCAAAATGGAGTGCGAATGGAGGAAAAATGATGTTTAATAATTCCCATCTAAAAGATTTAAGGGCTAAGATTAAGTCTTAACTAATAAGCTTAATCTAACGGTTGAAACTTAGCCACACATGAGCCATTTGCTTGCTTCTCATTGGGTCCTCAAAAGTTGTCATAATTGCTGTAACTAAATGGGTAAAAATCTGGTTGGTCTAACCAACTGGATCCCATTCGGTTACTTTTACCGATTACACTTTTTACCGGTAAACATAACTTTATTCCAGTAAATCTTTTTCTACTTTTCTGGAGATATTTTCTTCCTCATTAAATCTCCATATTTTCCTCTTAAATATGACAATTTATTATCCCCAAAATACCCCTTGATTTCCTCAAATTTTACAGGATTATTTTATCATGTCCAAAATCCCTGAAAACGAGCAATCGGAGGGCAAAATACTTTTAGGGCCTTGAAAATTTCTACATTTTTCACTGATTCTCTAGCCCTTTTTCTTTTCCCAAAATTCCCTCTAGATTTTCTAAAATTAATTTTTGAAATAAATTATATTTCGGGAATTTTCGAGTCTTTTTCCTGATTTTCGGGGAAATCGCCTTAATCGTACACTAGGCAATAAATTTATTTAATACTATAAAATTCACTGAATTTTTCCATATTTTTATCTCAAATTTTTTTTGAGAGCTCCTGCTACCTTAAATAATTATTTTTCCCCTTTTTGCCCTTCAAAATTATATAGATGGAAATCCAGTCGAATCTGGAAAATCCGTGAATCACGGTTGTGATCAGTGAGTCGAGCTCTGTCTATTGGGCATCTGTAAATTTTTGGTCAACAGTTGACTTTGACTTTGTCAAATGACCAAAATGCCCTTCCATTTTCTCATATTTACCATTTTACCCTTGCTTTCTCTTATTTTCTAAAATTTCCATTTTATCCTTACTTTTAAAACTAAAAGACCTTTATGTCCTTGGTCTTTTGTTAAATGACATATGGGTCCCTTCCCAGAAGGTCACCCATCCTCACATTACTCCAGGACGAGCACGCTAAACTTTGGAGTTCTTACGAAATTCCATGCACCAGGCCAGATCTAACTTTGCGACTTCCGGCCCTTAACCTTCCTCTCTTTATAAACTATCTATCTCTGAGTTCTAATTCATTTCATAATTATCGGATTAGCATTTATTTCAGTTAGCAATAAAATCATGGATATTACAGGAATTATGAAGTTGAAAACTGTTTTGAAACTTGAGTCCTTCGAGTTTGGCATGTTATTGGTTAATTTTCAAAGTTACAACTTAGTGCTTTTAAAAATGCTCGAGCAGTAAGCCAAAGTATTGCCAATACTCCAGCATTGAAACTCAATGCTTGAGTACTGTGTTTTGAAACTTACGATTTTAAGCAATACTGTCACTAAATGCTCAAGCATTGATGCAAGCAGTGTCAATCCTTGAGCACTGCAGCTCAATGCTCGAGCATAGTGCCTCAGAAATGTAATACTTTCGCTCAGTGCTCAATTATAAGGTTCAAGCATCGCTAACACTCGAGCATTGGACCTTAATTTTCAAGCATCGGGTTAAAAAAAAAGAGTTACTGGCTATGCTATCACAAAATGCTCGAGCACTGGCACCAATGCTTGAGCATCGGGCTCCAAAATCAGGCTATCAAACAGTATTGTCAAGCAATGCTTGAGCAAAAGAAAAGAGCATGGACAATGCTCGAGTAATAAAACCCAATGGTTGAGTGTTGAAGGTTTTTCTTCAGTGCTATCAAAGAATGCTCCAGCAAAGGCCAACAGCAAAGCCAATGCTCGAGCACTAAGTCACAATGCTCGATTATTGAAGGTTCTTTAATTGTATTGTGAGTGAATGCTGCCAGCAATGACTGAAAGTATTGCCAATGCTCGAGCACTGGCACCCAATACTCGAGTATCGGGCCTAAAACTTTACTATGTCACTTGTGCTTTCTAAAAATGCTCCAGCAAGTTGTGGCAGTAATCGTAGTGCTTGAGCACCATGATCTAGTGCTTAAGTATTAAGGTTCTTAGACATGTTTTCCTTCTCTGCTTGCACT
The DNA here is from genome assembly GCA_025593235.1 of Vachellia pachyceras. NCBI lineage: Eukaryota > Viridiplantae > Streptophyta > Magnoliopsida > Fabales > Fabaceae > Vachellia > Vachellia pachyceras. The sequence goes on from JANTPZ010129860.1 coordinate 25,494, forward strand.
AAATGCTTGAGCAAGCTTCAAAAATATAGACAATGCTCAAGCACTGAGATCAAATGCTCAAGCATTGACATTGTTTGCTGTTAAAATCCTTTCTATGCTCGAGCACTAACTAAAAGCATTGAATTTATTGGAAGCATTGTGTTTTAGTACTTGAGCATAAAGATTATTTCTCTAATACTTTCATACTTGCTCCAGTATTGAGTTAAAGCATTGAGCTTTTCTTTGAAATTCACATTGCAATACTCGAGCATTAAAGCATAATGCTCGAGCAACACTTTATCTGACAGCTACGCCTACGCTCTGCAAAATCTTTCCTTATTTGTGTAACGACTTTTTGAATTTCAACTGCTCTCATAAATGCATATTCATTGACTTATGGAACAAGGAATGAAGTAGACCAAATCTCAACCAGACATAAAGCATTAACGTTCATCTGCTGTCTTCACCGTCGTTCATTCAAGTCACATTTAATGAAGCATTAATGTCTAAGAAGAATAGTGGCTTATGTGAGTAACAATCATTTACTTCTTCCAACAGCTAATTTATTACTCCCAACTATAAATGAGCCAAGCATTCAAGATAAAAGAGAGAGAACACACTCACTGAAAAGCTCCAACATTTACTACGTTCATCTGCTTCTTTGTAAATCATTCATTATATTTCTTATACCTCAGTGCTTACATATCCACTCTTTCAAGAGATTTTTTATAGGCTTTCTCAATTGTAAATCTATGCAAAACTCGAGGTTAGGGCCTTGAGTTTGTTGGGCTGAGTTTGAGTTAGAAAACAGAGTGTGCGATACTTTGTTTTAGTGAAAAGTGTAAGGAGGAGTGATTTCCCATTTTACAGGCTTGTGAAGCCATATGTTGTTGCAGATAGTGGATTGAGAAATCTCAGAAGTGCTCTGATTGAGCTTTAATTATGTTAGTTTTCCTCTTGAATTTCCAGAGTCATAGAGTCAATTTTGGCCCATTCATGACCTTTTTGTGCTTAAATTGTGATTAGGAGTTGTTGAATTGGATTAATGTAATTTTGGGGTCATATGCCATGAATAACTATATATTTGTGCCTTAATTCATTCATGAGCAAGTGATACTGCCAAAGTTTGTTGTTTCATTTCAGGAATTTCGTGCAAAAGGGCAAAGACAGCAGCTCTGGATATGTTCGCCGCGGCGTAAACAAAGT
>JANTPZ010129867.1:0-19339 GCA_025593235.1 Vachellia pachyceras
GAATTTTAAATTTCAATCTAATAGCGGTTTTGAAACCGCTGCTAATAATGGACGAAAATTTCAAAAATGGACGGGAATATTTAAGTTTAACATAGTAGCGGTTATATAACCGCTGCTAATAATTAAGGGAATATTTGAAATTTCATTTTCGGCCATATTAGCAACGGTGTTTTGACGCTACAAAATGTGCGTTGCAAAAATTGGTAGCGGTTATTTCTGTGTGCACAGCGGTTCTTGTTAACCGCCACTAATTGGCTTGCTACGGTAAATTTAGCGGCGGTTTTTCTAACCGCTGCAACGTGTCTTAGTGGCGGTTATAACCGCTACAAATACCTTTTTTTTTTTTGTAGTGACAATCCAACATATATGAAGTTTTCTAGAAGATAAGTTTGGAAAAAAAAAGGTTGACATAGTAATTAATCATTATTTTCCACTTTTACACCGTAGATATAAGAGAGAGGTTTGTGACAGATAATAAATCTATATTTGAAAATCAGGTTATTTAATAAGAGTAAAATAGGCAAATTTTACCAATTTAAGTCATGTTAAATGACTTAACTAACATTCAGCGTGTAAATTAGTTAACAATGTCTTATATATATTAGATCGGAGGGAAAATAACTCTAGCTTATCAAATGACAACAGTTAAGATAATGGAAATGAATTAACATGAAATTTATTACGAAATATCAGTGATAACACCAATTTAACCACAACTTATTAAATCATAAAGAAGAGCCACCTTATCACATATGGAAAGTAACACATAGCAATTTATATACTTTTATTTGGTAAAAGGATTCCATCAACTTCCTCACCGAAATTGAATCAAAATTTATGCGAAATTATCAGGAAGCACAAAATAAAGTGATCACATCAGTTTTCTTTAGTAAGAGATATTGGAGAGATTAATATGGACAGAGTAGTTACTTGTATCCTCCAAAAGATGAAGGCTAGGTCTCCTATAACTAGCTGAATCAACCCTCCTTAATAATTCGATGCCATAATTAGGCCCTTGAGGAGTATCCATTTATCTGCAAAACCATACACACATTAACACTACTTCCGCATAGTTAAGAACTATACTTCGTATTGATTTCTGCAAATTCTGGTTTAGTTTTCTATTAGCAAAAGTGGGACCAAATAGGTCAAGTATGTTTATAAGGAATCCATCATGGCGAGTTAAACTATTCATAAATTGTAAATCTTGTGGTTCTTCATCATAAATTTCACCTAATATACTCTATACATTTGTACAAATTAAAGCTCAAGATAAGTTATACTCCCTCTTATTTTATTTATAAACAACATTCTTTGGTGTAGGAGTTGATCCTATTTCTAAAATCAATTTGGCTTTATCTAAAAATTTATGCACTTTTATCAATTTTACTTCAAATTAATTATGTATCTATCTTTTATTTTCCAACTCATTATCTCTCATCTTCATCATCTTTTAAACGAGAATATGGTTTAAAAAAATTACATCTCCCTCAAATTTATTTTTTTTAACTAATATTAATCATCAATTATTCTACATGATTTGGTTAGTTACTGTTTATAAAAATTAGCAAGGAGTGATGTTTATGGCTTTAAATTAAGATTCTATAAATAAGATATTCGTATGTAGTAAAAATGTAATGCCTTGTTTAGTATGGTGAAAATGGGAGGTGGAAATGGAATTGGAATTGAATTCTATGATGTTGGCATGTTTGGTATAATGGAATTACAATTCCATGTGGAATTCAATTCCACCTAAACACCCAATCTTAATTTCATACCCAAACCTATGGAATTCATTTGGGTTTCACGGAGCTTAAATTTTTTGGACCAAAATATCCTCCATTATGCAAAATAGTCTTTTTTGTTACATTTCCAAAAAAAAAATCAACATTTATAAAAAAGATATGGATTCTATCTTCATTTCTGTAACATAACAAACGTAATTTTAAAATCTATATCCATCTCTATATCTATTTTCATCTTCATATCCATTTCTATTTCCATCAAAATCAATTCTACCAAATGGGTCCTAAAGAAATAGACAAAGCACATTTATTACATGAGAATTACTTTCACAAAGGTTATTTTTGAAGATTCCAGAGAGTTATGTGTTCCATAGAGTTAAATAAAACGGGACCCAATTGCCTTCAAAGTTCACAGACACTGCAATCCACGTACGGATGTTGGATGATTATTCAACTATTGATGATGACAAATAATTAAATGTCGACTTTGTTTCTGGGAAGCAGGCAGCTCTATGTGGTCCCACTGAGAACTTCGCCAAACCTATCAGAATTAAGAGAAATTATTACGACAATGTCCCATGAAACCTTTATATTATATCTTAAATTCAGTGGGACCTTAGTTAAAAGAATTTAAATGTGAAATTACCCTCTTATTCTCTCTCATTCAAAAGGTCAGCGCTTGTAACTACAACTAAACTAGCTTCTTCTTCTTTTTTTTGCCGGACAACTAAACTAGCTACATATATTAACAACTGTGGGAGCATGTTAACAACTAATATTGACAATTAAACCCGTTATATTTCATGAATTGACAACTAATGTCATTGGTTTCATTTTCTTTTTTAAATGAAACAAGATCAAATTAGTATTTATACATTTAGATGTAATCATAGTCATGTCCATTGGGGACTTCTGATTTATTTGATTATTTCATGGGACCTTCCCGTGATTATTTCTCGTATTTTGGGTCTGCGTGTTTTTCCCTCATGTAGTTTTTGTGTGGTTGATCATTATTCTATTTTTATGGTAAATATACTACATAATAAATTTAATTTTTTTAAAAAAATGAACCATACATAAAGTATTAAGTTGTAAAACAATCATTCATGACATTTGTGATAAATTAAGCATTCCTTTTTTAGATAAAAAATATATGCATAATCTGGCAAAAAAGATCAACGAACTTACCTGGTACTCCATTGAAAGAGAAAAATCCTCTAATGCCGTCTATAGAATCAAGCGATAAATTTCCTGGGGAAAAGATGATAGAATGATATAATTTATGGTATAAATGCATAGAAAATGAGATTTGAATCATATCTAGGAATACAGACAAACTAGTCACAGAAGAAGAAGATGACGACGATGATGATGAAGAAGGAGCATATGTAAATGAAGGATAGAGAAAGAAAACGTACGGCTCCATATATGTATTACCTTATGGACTATATATCCCTTTGTTCGTTCTTTGCTTGCAGTGTGAGATTGCTTGGTGATCCTATTGGGGATTATTGTAGAGAACGAAGACGTACGGCTCCATATATGTATTACCTTATGGACTATATATCCCTTTGTTTTTTCATTGCTTGCGGTGTGAGCTTGCTTGGTGATCCTATTGGGGATTATTGTAAGGTTGCTCTACAACATAAGCCTGAGAAGGATGGTAAGCTCTGGTACAGAGCCATGGCTTAATCTTTAAGTGGGAGGCTGATTCTAATTACAAAGTGAGATTGAAGCTGTTTCTTAAGATCCACTTTCACATTGACTTTGGTGAATTTTCCCCAGTCTACTGGTGGAGGAGAGGGGAAAATTCGCCAGAACCAGTGTGAAAGTGGATCTTACGAAACACCTTCAATCTTACTTTGTAATCAGAATCAACCTTCCACTTAGAGATTAAACCATGACTCTCTACTAGAACTTACCATCTTCTCAAGCTTGTTTTGCAGAAGCAACCTTGCAATAATCCCGAAGAGGATCACCAAGCAATCTCACTGCAAGCAAAGAACAAACAAAGCGATATATAGGAACCTAGGACATATATAGAGCCGTGCGTCTTCTTTCTCTGTCCTTCTTTTACATATGCTTCTTCGTCCATATCAAGTGTTAAGCCAATTCCAATAATTGTTCATATATATTAAATATATCACGTGGTGGACGGACGGATGACGACTTAATTTTTTTATTTAAAGAGACAGACTAATAGTACGAAGTTATAAAGGTGGGGTCAAACCATGACCTTCTACTATGAGATATTATACCATTAGACTGTAATCAGAAATGGCTAACAAAGTATGATTTTCCAGTGGATACAATTTAATTTTTTTAAAAGTATTCATTTTTAAAAAATATTTTAGTGTTCATAATAATCTCTTAATTATTATTTTTTAAAATTTAACTTTTATTTAAAAATTATCATTTAAAAAAAATAACATCTGAACCTTCAGAGACGCTTCAGAGACGTGTCAGACGCGTCCAGCTTTATCGACCAACACAAGTGATTCACGTCCTTTTTTTTCTTCTCTATATGGGCCCCACGATTTGGCATTCTTTGCTTGAGAATACCAAATCCACTCCTGCTTTACTAATGGAATAGTTTGCATCCAAGCTTAAAAATCTAAAATTTAAAATCTAGATTTTTAGAATATATTTTAGAGATAAAATCTAAATGTGTATTTGAAGAAGCTTTTTTTTTAAGTTACATACAAGTTGAGATAAAACTCTTCTCACATACTTACATTGGCTTGCGTAAAAGTATTTTTCCAACTGATTGCCAAACGGCACCGAGTTTAAAACTTTAATTTTGAAAAAGTTATTTTCTTATCAAATGATATTCTCTCTTCTAATTATTTTTCTCTTTTCTCTTTCGTATTATTTTATTTTTACTGTTTCTCTTTCTTCATCCTCCTTTCTCTTTCTTCTAATTATTTTTCTTTTCTCTTTCCTTTTATAATCTTACCTCAAAATCCATAGAAGTTATTATCACCATAACTTCCCACAACACAATCCACCTTTCAAAATCTAGGTTTTGTCTCGGAATCCATAAAAACTATTCTCCCAAAATCTATTCATTAAGACATAGGTTTCACCTCGAATTCCATAAAATTTATTCTCCACCGGACTTCTAAACAAATTCTAATTCCACTTTGAAATCTTTAAAGTGTCTCTATTTAATGTTTTTTGTAATGCCTAACATTCTAAATAGTTTTTTCTTTTTTATCGTTTAGCTTTAAATAAAATAAGTGACAATATCATATCTTAGTGCAATTTTGATTTTTTTTTACAATATTTTAAAGAAAGATACTGCAAAATTATGCTTTTTTTATTTATTTTCTTGAAAACTATCAAAAAACCCCCCAAAACTACATCATTAAAGTAAAAATTATAATATCACTTATTTTATCTAGTAGTTAACGATGAAAAGAAAAATGAAAAATAATATTTGAAAAGTTGAGACATTCATAATCATAGGGTAACAGAGAGTATTAGATTGTGTTCCGGTAGATAACCCAAACGCTGCTAGTATTGGCCATAATAGTTAGATTGGCCCATTTTGATGGCTCTACATGACATATAGCAAAACTCTAAATAAGCAAATGTCAAATTTAATCCTACGTGAAAAGGAGTAAAAGATATTTGACATTTTAGCTAAAGTAATAAAAAAAACCAACGGAATTGGTTCAGAATCCGTTTAATTTATGTATTCTTCCTCTGAGACAGAAAAAATAAAGGGAAACAAAATTAAAATACGAACACATAAAAATATAAATGATAATAAAATAATACGCCAGAAGGGGAGAGCACGTGGTTTATCAACCTCAAAAGTCTTTAGTCTTCCACCATCAAAAATTAAAGTTACATATTTATTCATTTAACAGTTTGTCCATTCGTATATGCTCCAATCTCCAAGCTTTCATTTAAAAACTATCCCCACGTCTGTGACAACGTGCCTACGATGTTTAACACACACTGACAGGAAAAGATGAAAAGCAAAAGCAACAAAATTTAGTTTTGGTTAAAGCGATTCACTCAATGTCCACTGTGATTTACTTCTCAATAATTGATGGGCGCCTGAAGTAATTTTTTTTATGTAATATTTTTTAAGTGTATCTCCAGCGTTTTAAAGTATTCTTTGATGTAATTTTGCAGTCACCAACTGAAAATCTTATATGCATCAAAAAATTAATTTAGGATCGCATACACATTTGGAAAAACATATTTTAGGACACTGGATGTACAAAAAAAATACTTTATAGTTATGGATGCACATTAACCAATTATTAGAAGATAGTCATTTGATTTAATGCCATTCAATATTTGATGCAAAATGGATTGTAGCTTCTTGTTACTTGTACCGTTGTACCTTCCTAATGTGACAAGGATCTAAGTGTAAATAAAAATATCACATCATCTGTTTAGAAATTCTACAAGAACAATTATACATATTGCCAAATCTAGGTAAGGCCAATATATATTACAAGTTGAAGTATGGCCAACAAAATTACAATAGCCTCTATTTCCTAGTAAAGCATATGCTTGCTTGGCTTGAACAGAGATCTTAAATAATAAGTGGAGTAAATGATGTTATGAAAAAGTTGAAATTGTGAAAATAAAAATATGATTATTGGTAAAAATGAAAGTGCAGAAATGAAGCTAGGAGCCACTTTAACTTTAAGCCATGGTCATATGTAATGAAGAAAGCACAACTAGATGCTACCATCATGCTTGTTATGGAACCAATCCAAATATTAGCTTTGAGGGAAGGGACTGATAAAAGTCATACTATGCATAAAGTGAGACGAGTATAGATAGGAAGACTAGTATGGAAGCTGAAGATGAGGTTAATGCAATTGCATTTGATATTGCAAATATCATAAATGCCGGATTCCATAAATAATTGGGAGTTCCTGAACTACCATTGGTACAACCTGGTACGCTAAATGCACCGAAAACGCTCCAGTAGTAATAAGTGTTTAAAGAACCATACATGACTTAGCCGTTCCTTTCACCCATTTTTCAGCATCTTCTCGTAATCCATCATGCTCATTTGTGAATAACTCACGAGGAGTCTCATCTCTTATGTTTCTCATATTCCCATGTGACAGTAGCGCTATCTTCTTCACCTCCTGCCATATCAAAGGGTTTTTCATGAATTAGTTTCATTTGTATATATACACAGGGATGTTCGCAAGACAGGAACGAGATAGGTTTGTTCCACATCCTGTCTCAGGATTCATTATGTGAGTATATTCTAGACATAGGATCCTTTAATTAGAGATTCCATAAATAGTAAGGAACCAGTACTCAAACCATAATAGTTCGAGCTTCATTTGGAAAGCTGCTCCACAGACCAATTGAAGTCGACCAACTGGTGCTAACTGTGCAGCCAAATGTAATATATTGTTGTCATCGTCATTGTGTCTATATGCAATATGATATCCCTATTGCTTCCACTTGTATCATGGATGAGATTGAAGATTTCAGGATGACGATGTAAAACAACAATATGAATTGTGCTTTGCCTTTGGTTGTCCAACTCCCAAATTAAGTCAGGGTAAGACTTCATAAGCACATCTAAGAAGTCAAAATTCCAAGCTTTTGTTGCATCAAATAGTAGTCTTGATGGCTCATTTATGATTTTTCTAATATATGACTATGAGTTTGCATCCTTGAGAATTTTTACCCACAATGAATGAACAAGTTCAAGGAAATCCCTACGCTCCATACCTGGGATGCATAATTTGATTAATTGAATTTGCCAAATTAAAAGTTAGTCTTCCAAGTAAGTAGTTACGATGATAATTAATTTAATTACCTGAACTTCCCAGTTGATTTTGATGATGAAGGCTATCATTTCCCAAGTCTGCAGCATTCTGAGCCATGATATGCAGACATGTCATATTATCTTCATCCGTTGCAAATGCTAGTCTTGGGCTATCTACCATTTCCAACATTCTCAAGGCTAAATCTACGAAATTTTGAAAAGGTAGTCAAGAAATGCATATCCTAAAATCATCACAAGTCAAGGAGTTTGTGTTAGTGTAGGATTTGACCAAGAGAGGGTAAATTGGTTACTTTAAAAATTTAAAACTTATAACACAAAAGTAAGAACAATGTCACCAAGAGAGAAAAGGAAAGATGAATAAGGAGATTTATCCTGGTTCAGTCCTTCTAATCTACGTCCAGTCCTCAGAGCGCCTCTAAGCTTTATAATCCACTAATCACCAACAAATCAGGCTCACCAGCCTTTACAATGGAGATTCTCACTCCTCCTTACAATACTCAATGAAATAGAGTCTCACACTCTCTGTTTTCTGACCAAATCTCAACCTAACAAATTCAAGGTCCCAACCTTGAATATCTCTCAGATTTACAAAGGAATTGAATGATACAAACTCTCTTGAAGAGTGGATAATGAAATCAATGAAGCTCTCAGGAATAATCAATGTAATGGTAGAAGGTAGTTCACGCAATAATGGCGTATAATAAATTTAGTCATTGTTATCTCTTTCTGTCTTTAAAGCTTCCTCCTTTTATAGAAGAGTAATCAGCATATATCAGTTACTTAGATTTGAATAACCATTAGAGAGAAGCTTGTGTTTGTTACTCTCATCAGCTGTGGTTGTTGAATGCCATAAATGCTTCATTAATGTTGTGGTTCAACTGTCGCGCTGGAGTTCATTAATTGCTCGTCTTCATTCTTTGAACTGCCTGACCTATTTAATGAATGTTCTGCAAGGCATTTATCAGGGTAGGTAACGTTTAAAAAAAATAGACATGAAATAGGAAAGTTTCGGGGAAGACTAACAGCTGAAAGTATTCCTAACACTCGAGTACGAGAATTTCAACACTCGAATATTTGCACTGAATTTCAAAAAACTCTGCAACACTCTCAGCAAACACTTGAGTAACTTGAATAATGTTGTGAACACTCAAGTATTGTCTCAAAACACTCGAGTAGTGATTTACAAAGTTTCAAAAATTCAAATTTACACTGGTTTCACTGTCTAACACTCGAGTATTGTTACTTTTCTGCCATTACTCGAGTGTTTTGATGGAAGTGTTATGTTTTTGAAGAAATGATGCTCGATAATCGAGTATTCAAAAAATCAATACTCGAGTTGTTGTCAACACTTTCATCTAATACTTAAGTGTTGTGCTTGAAGTGTTGCGCCACATTTGAAAATTTTCCCGATACTCGAGTATTGAAAGCTAACACTCGAGTGTTGACAACACTTCCTCCACAACTCAAGTGTTCTGCTTCGAGTTAAAGTGTTTTGGCTAAATACTTGAGTATTCAAACTCAATACTCAAGTATTACCAATACTTTCATCTGTAACTTGAGTATTATGCTTCGAGTGTTGAGTATTCTTTTGAAAACAAGTCACAATACTCGAGTATTACAACACAATACTCGAGTGTTGTCAATACTTCAACACCAATACTCGAGTTTGACATGAAAGCATTCTGCCATAACACATTTTAGCACCAATACTCAAATGTTTCAAAAACATTACTCAAGTGTTTGTAGCACTTTCACGTAATACTCGAGTTTCCACTCAAAGTGTTGATTCTCAAAAACATTTTAACTCACAATACTCGAGTATTACAGTTCAAAACTCGAGTATTATCAACACTTTCAACAAAAACTCAAGTGTTGTTTGAAAGTATTGATTTTTAACTCATGAAAAAGCTTGATACTCGAGTTTTAAAGCACAGTGCTCGAGTATCCTCAATACTTTCACACAAACTCGACGACTTGATTACAGAACTCGAGTGTTTTACCAAGGACACTTAATCATCAACAATTTAAGCTTTATAATTCCTGAAATCATTTTGTTATCATCAAAATAAGGCATCAACAGTTTGCATCAATCAGGGATAGTTCACTTGTGCATGATTAAATATAGTATTATAGGGCAATCAATACAAATAACAAATTTAGCTGATTTATTTAATAATCATAAATTAGTTACTTCTTTGTTGTACTGAGGACAATAAATAGTAATGTTTGACCCAATATGCAATGGGTACTAACTTTTTCCCTACCTATACTTATTCATGAATAATTAAGTGAATTCCTAATTTATCAGCAACATATATATACTTACCATAAATACGAGAGTTGATGCAAGTGAGGAATAACTTATCCCAATACGCTTCGTCAAAGCTATCATGATCGGTGAGATGGAATAGATAATTTGCCATATCAGCTTTTCCTTGTAGAGCAGCAAAGAGAAGAGGAGTGAAACCTGTTCGACTTCTTATATTTGGCAAGAATCGATTTTCTTCTAACAAAAACTTAACAATCTCCATGTTTCCTGCAATTTTTCCTATTTTGTCTTGTAAGTCCAAGTCTATGTTGCTCGCATTCATCAACCTCACAAGTTCCTTCACAAACTCTAAACGGCCTGCTCCTGCTGCTACATGAAGCACTGTTAACCATCCTTTGGTTATGGAAGCATTCAGAAGCCTTCCGTTGTTATCTTCCAAATGGGCTCTGCTTTTGGCCAATTTCCTTCCAATGCATACTAGTAAAAAGGCACACATAACTCCAAGTAGCTGAGTCTAGCCTCCACTGAAACAGAAGTGACTTGATTGTGAACTTCTCGTGCCAATATTTTGAGATCATTAATTCGTGGGAAAAGGTTATCCAAGAAGCCAAGTAAAAAAAGTATAGGTTAAATTATGGGGTAAAGTAGCATTTAGAAACTACAGTAATCGGACAAGCATTTCTGAAAGAGTAATAGGTTTGTTTGGGGAGCCCCTTTGGGTTAAAAATTCATTTTGGGTCATCAGCCGAAAGCTACTCATGTTTGGTAACCCATTTTCACAATGCCATTTTCCACCAACGGCCATTTGGAGAGACAGAGCAGGACGATTCCCATCTGGAGAGACAGACCGAAGGAGGATTCCCCATTACATCTGACTGTACGCGTGAGGAATCAGCTCAGCCTTATGTCCTGTCGGCCAGTTCGCCTTTTCACGCATAGCTGCTTCCCATTTCCCTATTATCCCAGCTTGCGTTCATCCTCCCATGATATTCTTGGTGGAGACGGTTAATCCATTCTCATTCTGAATCATATTACCACCAGAACTGTCGTTGAGCTCAAACATCATATTTGTGGTTTTCTGAGAGAGAGAGAGAGAGAGAGTATTTAGTGAGAGACCTCTTCTTACTCTATATTTACTGTCGTTGTTACTGTTGTTGCTGTTGCCGATCTTTCTCACTCACTCCCTATATCTATCTTTCTGTGTGTATCTCTCTCTTATCATCACCATCATCTCTTTTATCCTTCTCCTTCAACCCTCTTAGCTGCGTTCATCTCCTTCTCTAAGCTTCCTTTTTTTCCCTTTTCAATTTTGCATTTTTTCCCTCTCTCTCATTTTCAACAAAAAAACCCCCCCAAGTTATTTTCTTTGGTTACTTACACCTCAAAGTTTTTGTTCTCTCTATTAGGGGTTTATATAAAGCAAAACAAAAGAAGGTGGGTTCCTTCCAAAGAGGCCTCTCTCTCTCTCTCTCTCCAATTATGGATTAAACGTCATGCTATGAGATCAGATTGTACAGGTTTTAAGGTCAGAGTAAATATGTAACATTTGTAATCATTTGATCATGTATGTAATATAAATATTTTTTTAGAATCTTCAATTTTAACATTTCATTTTTTCTAATTTAATAAAAAGTATAAAATAATTATATGTATTAATAATATTCATGTCATTTTAAGTAATTTTTATCCGAAAGTCACTTCTCAAAATTTCAATTCAAACATAGATGCATTTTACAAAAAGTCATTTTGACCAACGGTTTATCCAAACGTAACTGTATTTTTACCAACGATTTATCCAAACATAAATTTTATTCATCCTACAAAAATCATTTTCAAAAGTTATTTTTCCCAACTACCGTTCTCCAAACGGAGTTCCCAAACAATCACAATGATGTATGTATATTGCAAAGTTATAAACAGCTAGTTATTCATTACGTTATTTTTATGAAGTAGCTTAGTAACAAAAATACTGCCAAATGACAACGTCAAAATAAATTATCTGAAAATATAAATGGGAAAGAAATTATAAGTGTAGGTGTGTTTTATATTATTCCGTTGTTGTCAAACTCACAAGACTCGTCAAGTTTACGATTTTACGATTCTACCTTACAAAAATATATCAACTTGCTCTTAATTAAACTTACTGAAAAGTCAATCAAACTCGCGAATTTAGTTACCAAGTTTACTGTTTATATGTTTCTACGTTACAAAATCATGTCAATTCACTCTTAAACTTATGCTAATTTTCTTAGATTTGATTATGATCAGTGACTTTATATATATAATTGATCAAAGTCTCTTTATTGAGTGTAGTGATCTATGGATGTTGATAGATTTAATTTCAATTAAGTAAATTTCATATATATATTTAAATCAAATTGTTGTCATTTTTAATATTTAAATTATTTAATTATATACTTTTAAATGTTATTTATTAATAAAACTAAATTATTATGAGTCTCCAATTAGAATTTACGATCCCAATTTTCATTTCTGTCACGAATTAATTCAATCTTGAGAGTTCAACAACCTTATTTTTAAGCTTACAACTACGTAGTTTAATGTTTTTTGTTTTTTATTATAGGAAAATCATGAGTAAAAAAATAATTGAACTTATTAGCGTTATATTAGACATTATAGAATAGAGATAGTGTATGAATTACTTGTATCATCTAAAAAGTCAAGGCAAGGCCTTCTAAAGTCTGCTGATGCAACCTTCAGTAGTTGAGGTTAACTAGGACTTTCAGGTTAAGGAGGATTCATTGTGTTGGAAGTATGAGTTAGTTAAAGTGATTAGTGTTAATCATTTAGTTAGTTAATGATCCAAAAGTCTATATAAAATGTCATAGTGTAATGGTTTTGGTGTGAGATTGTATAATAATCACTAAAGAGTGAGAGGATGTAGAATCCCCACCAATGTATAGAGAAGGGAAGGATAACTTGAATCTCCCACTTCAAAAGTCCCTAAAATGGAGTTAGTTCATCATCCTCAAAAGAAGGTAGATAAGTGTTGTACCTACATGAGTTTGTAATAATACATTCAATTTCTCAATCCATTCTTCTTAATTTCAATACTGTCAACATGGTACCAAGAGCAGGCTACCTGGAAGAGAAACAACATCGCTACCACTAATCTTACAGGAGTTAGTCTTCATCTTCATTTTTCTTTATATTTTATTGAGGACATGGGTGCTGCCACGAAGATTCTTGAAAAAACAAGTTGGTGAAGCTAATAGAGAAATCTCATGCTTGAATGAGAGAATCAAAGTTCTTGAACAAGAAATGACTTCTGTGAAAGAGTTCATGAAAGAAGCTCTAGTTTAAGGCAAGTGTCCTCCATGACAATCTTGTAACCAACACGGCCGCCTTGTTCAAATGGCGCCAACTCGTCAACGGCGATGCAGAGCACTAATGAACGTATTTTCGACACAAGAACCCGTCTTATTGATGAGGGTTTTCTAATTTCTAGGGTTAACAAGCATGGCCTTGGAGTCTGCAAGAGATTCAGTTTTTGAATTGGGATCTTGCTCAAGGTTTCACGCTTTGTAATTCTATCAATTCTCATTCTTTCTTGGCATTGCGTCAATCAATGTGCTTCATGTAATATCCCAAATTTCATAAACAGAAATAAAGGCCAAACCCATAAATTACGAAATGATTTAAGCCCCATAGATAAGAAAAATAGAAAGGAAAATGCCTATAGATAAGAAAGGATGACCGACTAAATCCCCATTCTTGAGAATTCTAAGTAAAAATGACTTAAAGGGTAAAATGGTCATTTGGCACAAATGACAAGGGTAAATTGGTCATTTTGAATAAAAAGGCCTAAGATGCAAAATGGCATCAAATTATAGGGACATTTTGTTAATTTGGTCAAAAGTCAACAAAAAGTCAAAGTTGACAAAAAAAGTCTAAATCAACTCAAAAGTCAAAGATGACAAAAAATGTCAAAGTCAACCAAGGGTAAAGTTGGAATTAAGAAAGAGTAGAAAAAGTGATGGCATTTTGGTAATTATGGCAAAAGCAGAAAAGGAAGTGGCATTTTGGTAATTATGAAGAAAGTAAGACAAGTAATGGCATTTTCGTAATTAAAGGATTTCGGAGTTAAGGACGACTGGAAACTAAATTATTTGAGGTAGCAGAAGTTCTCAAATGCCGGAGACCCGAATTGAGAAAAGTTTAGTTGGGTCATAAAGTAATTAATGAAATTATTACCTGGTGTCCGGTGCGGGCAATTTCAAAGTACGGAGAACAACAGTGCCCGAAAGTGCCGGAATAGTATTTTCTTAGAAAATCAATAACGGAAAATATGGGAAGAATTTGGAGAAACAGAAAAGGCCTGGAGTATCAGAGAAAATGCTGAATGCACGTTTTACGGTGTTACGCGCAAATCAAGAAACCTTGACGAGTTAATAGGAAAACCCGGAAATGTTATGGGCTAGCCCATGACGCCCCCTAGGCAAGGAGGCCTAGGGAATGATGCCATGTGAATTCACCCTCTTTCCCTCTCTTATCTAATCATATTTTCTCTCCTCTGCCAAGCCAAAGACACCATTCTCAAGCAAGAAAGAAGAGAACCAAGCTCCCATAACACAAGGTAATGTGTTCTAGCAACCAAGCTTCATCTTTTTAAAGCTTTGCAACCTTCTGCTACCTTTCTCTTGAGTTCTTCCTTGAATGAGCCTCTCTTTTGGGAAGAATATAGCTAGGATTTTAAGAGTTTAAAATGGAAAAGAGAAGGTTTTAAAAGGTGGAAAATGGTTGCAAGTTGTTTCTTGAGTAGTATGAACTTTGTTGTTGGTTAGTTTGTATTGTTGTAAAATTTTGGGAAGCTCAAGTTTATGAGGAGGTGCTGCCCAAATTTCTTTTGGTCTAAGGGAAGGTGTATTTGAGTATATCAAAGCTAAGAAAATGGGTTTTGGAAGCAAGTAAACACATGGTTCCATGAGCAAAGTTGAAAAACTCTTCCTTTCCTTATTTTTGCTGTTTTCGTCCAAGCTAACGAAAAAATAGAAAGGATGTGTTTTTGATTATTTTGATGGTTCCATTAGCTTCAAAATGATCTTTTGTGTATGGTAAAGCTAAGAGATGGATTTTAGAAACCTTAAGGACCATAAAAATCAAGTCTTGAACTTGTAGGACTCTTAGAAAACCAAAAGGGGGTTTTATGCGTTTTTGCAAGTTTTGTTGCATCTTGGTGATGGCATGTTTATATAGATGTTATGCCATGATTTTTAGGGTTTTAAGATCTCCAAGAAGCATCCTTGGAAGAGATCCAAGAGCACTTTTGATGTGAGGTAAAAGAAAGCAAAGAAAAGGTAACAAAACATGCTAATCTCCTTTTATGTTTATGAAAATGAGTTGTAAATGTTACATGAACTTTTATGATGATTAAAGTGCATGATTTGCGTATGAAATGTGACTTTTGTGCTATGGCCATATGCATATTAAAGTGAAGTTTGATGTGTCACATGTTTATATGTTCATACACATGCTTTAAAGTTATGTATGCACATTCACAATATCTTGATTATGTGATTTTGCTATTGGGATTCCCAAATCTCATTCCCCTCAACTAACCATGTAGGTGGAAGCACAAGTAAGAGTAAGGAAAAAGTTATTGATGCATGAAGAAGTTACTCCTTACTTGCATGGTTTTTGTGTAAATATTGATTTGCTAACTCTCTCTTGATGTTGTGTTTTAACTTTAAACCTCTATACAAAGTATCATGGGAATGTGTGATAAGGCATGCATGAAAATGGACTAAAACTAACAAGGAATGTTAAGGGAATGGCCATGCATAACAAAGAAGAGTTAAGGAATCAAAAAGAGGTTTTGGTGAATTTTAACAAAAAATTGGTTTTCAAAGTTAAGGGGGTTCCAAAAGGCCTGAAAAATGCATCTGCTTCACGTGGCAAGGGAAAAAAAAGCAAACGAGCTCCAAATGAGCTGAAACTTTCCAGTCAGAAACTACACATCCTAAGCTTTAAAATGGCATAAATTTTGCAAAATTTGGATGTGTATTTTGAGAGATATAAATTTTCAAAGTTTAAGGTAAAAACTGGAAAAACTGGAATTGACCAATTGGATAGTAAATGGTTTTGGAATAAACTGATTCAAATAGGCAAGTTTCAGGGCAAATGAGTATTTTTCCCCTATAGATCACTTAATAAGATAAATTTAGAAATTGGAACTACTCCATTTAGATTTTTCTATAATTAATTATGATTTTTCAAAGTTGGACCAGAAATATGAAAAAAGGACCTGTGAACAGTAACAACATTTTTTTTACATTTTTGAAAATCCAAATTCACAATTTTGGGTCAAATTTAATATTTTAGGCCCATGAGTGGTTTAAAAGTGATCTTTTATGAATATATAGGGGGAAAATAGGAGGTGTTACACTTTATTCCCTCTTCATCTAAGACTCCATCTCTTGATATTATTATTTTGGACCCTCTGATTCACAGGAAACAGCGAGGTCGCATTCTTTTGAAAATGTGGGAACTGTCGGTTTTGGAGCAGCATTTCTTGCATTGGACTAGCTAATCTCTTCAGCCTAATCTGTTCTTCATCTCAGTTTTCCAAATTGATGATCATGAAAATAAATCCGAGATTGGTCTCGTCGCAAGAGAGCACATAAGATTGCCTCTCTGGAAGATTAAACATTTTGGGATTAATAGACAGACGATTGGAACAAGCAACAGAGTGCACCTAAAGAATTTGCTGAAAAAAAGGGATTGAAGAAGTCCTCTCTCCCACGCATCACAATTGATGGAGAAATCCAAGAAACAGACCAAAAGGCATACTGGGGGTCTTATTCGCAACTTTCGCACAAGAAGGAATGATTCAAAGCTTGCAGCGTCTAAAAATGATGCAGGTTATGGTAATTTTGGTGTTCCATTGGAAGTTTTCTCATTATAAAAAATGTCACGTACCAAAAGGGACTTCTAGAGGTAGAGGAAACTGTTCATTATTGATAAGAAGATTATGAAAAAAATGTTTGTATTGTTGTGTAAATCAAAATTGTATAGTTTAACTCACTTCATTTCCTTGTAATTTTTTGTATTGGCAAGTTGAACACCTAGAGTTAAGGGGTTTCAACTTGAGCGAGAGTGTTGGAAGTATGAGTTAGTTAAAGTTGCTAGTATTAATCAGTAAGTTAGTTAATTACCCAAAAATCTATATAAAGGGTCATAGTGTAATGGTTTTGGTGTGAAATTGTATAATCATCACCAAAGAGTGAGAGGATGAAGAATCCCCATCAATGTATAGACAAGAGGAGGATAACTTTGATCTCTCACTTCAAGAATATCTAAAATGGGGTTAGTTCATCACCCTCAAAGGAGGTAGGTAAGGGTTGTACCTATATGAGTTTGTAATAATACATTCAGTTTCTCAATCCATTCTTCTTGATTTTAAGACTCTCAACATATTGCACCACCATTTGACGTAGCCATTTTATCTGCAAATGTATACACATTAATTAATTAACACGTCATTACACACACGCGTTCAGCATCAGCATTTGAAGTTTCTATCAATTTAGTTTTGAAAAAATAGGCACTTATTCATACCCATAAAAACTGCGATGATAATGTATTATATATACATTTATACTATAAAAAGACACACACGGACACACACACGAAGGGGTACCAGTTATATATAGTTCGTTTAAGAGTTTTGCTTTGGCTTTAAATACAGCGTATCCTTTCCTCTCGTTTCCCCTTGTGAATATAAGACCCCTATTTTTGGCCCCAAAAAAAAAAATAAGAACCCTATTGATTGGGGTTTTTTATCCTGCACATTTTATTTCAATATAATATGGTATTTCAATCAATTGTCAATTACAATACTATGATTAAAAATAATATTTTAAATAAATTAATATGCATTTGTTACAAATAATTAACTTAACTAGTTTTTAATTTTAATAATGTAAGGATTAGAGATGGTAGCATTTTTTAAAGAGTCATGTGTGAATAATTTGTTTTCATATGTCCATGATGGCGAAAAACACAAGTGCTTGGGTCCAATTGGGTGGGAACTACTTTATGTATATTATTGTATGTGACACCTCCTATTTTCCCCTATAATTACTTATTTGATCATTTATGAACTACTCTTGGGTCTTGGATAACTCAATTTGGCCTTTTTAGTGAACTTGAAAATTTTTCTTTTTCTTAAAAACGTTGTTACTGTTCACTGACCCATTTTTCAGATTTCTGGCCCAACTTTAAAAAATCATAATTAATTCTAAAAAATTCAAAACTGAGTGATTCCAATTTCTAAATTTTTCTTATTAAGTTAAATATAGGAGAAAAATACTCATTGGTTCCAATTCTTGCCCATTTGAATCAGTTTATTCCAAAACCATGGCAATGTCCAAATGGTCACTGACAGTTTTTCCAGTTTTTCCCTTAACTTTGGAAAATCATATCTCTTACATCCAAATTCTGAAAAATTTATATCATTTTAGAGCTTAGGATGTTTAGTATTTAACTGAAAATTTTCAGCTCAATTGGAGCTCGTTTGCTATTTTTAATAGCCATTTGAAACAGGTCAGTTTTCAGGGCCATTGGAACCCTTTAACTTTGAAAACCATCTATTCTTAAAATTTACCAAAAACCTCTCTTTGGCTCATAATCAATCCTTTTCTCATGCATGGTTACTTCTTGCCATTCTTTAGCTTACCTAGTCCATTTTCATGCATGCCTCATCACATGTTTACTTGCTTCTTCATCTAGGAGTTTAAAGGTTACAACTTTAACCACTTGCAAAATGAATGGCAACCATCAACATACTTACACCAAATTTCCTCAAGCAAATATATCATCTTCAACCATCAATGATCTTTTCCTTACCCTTGCTTGAGCTTCCACCTACATGGCTAGTTGTTGGATAATGAGATTTAAAGAAATCCTAATAGCAAAACTTTCACACACAAGTTATAAAATAGCATGACAACCTTTCATAAAAGTGTGAATTAATAAAAGTGCAACATGTAATAATCAAATGCATATGGCCATAGCAAACATAGCACATAATCACACTTCCATCATCATAAATTTCTAAATAAATCATGCATCATTCAACATATTTCAAAAGCAATGAAGCTTAAGGTTAGAGGGTTTTGCTACCTATTTAGCTTAACTTCATTTTCTTTGAACTTTAAGTTCTCTTGGTGACTTTTTCCAATGGTGTTCTTGAAGATCTTAAAACCCTAAAAACCATGGCATAAGATCCATGTAAATATCCAACCAACAAGTTGACATAAATCTTGCAAAAACGCATAGAACCTTTTGTAGGTTTTTCAAGAGTCCTACAAGTTCAAGTCTTGGTTTTTATGGTTCCTTAAACTTCTAAAATCCATCTCTTGGTTTTACCCTACACAAAACATCATTTTAAAGCCAGGAAGCATTAGAATCATCAAAATCCCACTCCTTCTATTTTTCACAGATTTTCGAAATAACCAGAAAAAGAAGGGTTCTTGGATTTTCCAACTTTTGCTTATGAATACTTGTGTATTCTTGCTTCCA
>JANTPZ010129868.1:0-28801 GCA_025593235.1 Vachellia pachyceras
TGACTATCGAACTAGACAGATTGCTGAGCGTGCTCTCAAGCATGTGGACAAGATTCCAAACTTCTCTGGAATTTTTCCAAACATGGGATAGGCCTCTCGCTTCAAAGATTTGTATGTAATTTTTACCTTTAATATTGGGATAGGGTTGTCTTTAACACTGCACAATGCACATGCGGTCGGGGAGAGAGAGATAAGGGTGAGTAGCGCTCAAGCGGGGCTTGCCCTTTTTTCCTCTCTCTTCCCACCATCCCTCAACGACTGCAGTCTGGGAGAGGATCTGTGCCTCAGCACTTCACGAGTTTACTGTATTATTTGTTGTTGTTATCGGCGTTGCCTCGAAATGCAATTGAAGTTGTCTTACACTGAATACCCATTCTTTTAAAAGGTTCCAAAAGATGTTTATTTGTTTGCTGTTGTGTTTCTGTAGATAGTTTCAGTTAGTTACATGTACTATCAGTGGAAGCATGTGGAAAAGGTAAAGGGTGTGTTATCAATCTATACACTAGAAACTCTTCCACCTTTCGGCTCAAAGTTTCACGCCTCATCAGCGGCTACACACTCATATTACTGTTCACGAGGATTTGCCGGCTTCGTTGGACGGCTTCGTCGGGCTCCGTGCGTTGTTGCTTCCTTGAGTAAGCATCGTAGTCTGACAAACAAAAATGCGTTTTCCCTTGCCTTTTATCTTCCCAAAACGCTCAGCACAGGGCACATCATCGTATACAAAACAAATACAAAAAAAACTTATCCCTTCGTTTTTATATTGGCAAAAAAAAGAAATCGCTCGGAGCATCATCATGTACAAAAAAAAAAAAAATGCTTTTCCCTTGCTTTTTATTTTGCAAAACGCACAGCATAGTGTTTGATAGTCTTAAAAAAATAATTGCAATCATTTTTTATTTTTAGCTTGTAATCGCTCAGCACATCATCATATACATAAAAAATGTTTTTCCCTTGCTTTTTGTCTTGCAAAACGCTCAGCATAGTGCTTCAAAGTCTGATCGTTAAAAATTGCAAACATCTTTTATTTAAATTTATTTTAGTCTGATAAAAAAATGGGGAGATTTACTGTGAGGTCCCACATAGTGAAGATATTTAGCAAATGGTCCCAAATTTTAAAATATTTAAAAAATAGTCCCATTGACAATAGAGGTGTTGTCAATGCAGCGCATGGTGTTGTCACTTAACAACCCCTGACAGCACCATGTGCTGGATTGACAACACTTTGTTGTCAATGGAACAATTTTTTAAATATTTTAAAATTTGGGACTATTTAATAGATAAGCCTCTTATTTGAAACTCAACGTTAAACCTCCGAAAAAAATGGCTCAGCACAGTATAGTATTAATTCCCCCATCCTATCACACCGCTGTTCAATGTCTGACAATGACAAGTAGGCCTCCAGGAGTTGCATCATGCGCCTTAATATCCATGTATATATATATCACCATTTTAGGATCCGTTTGGTAAAACGATAGAGAAATATTTTTACATAAATCAAGATAAATATACGAATGAATTATCTCATTTTACGAAAAAATCCTGTTAAAGGAAACGTGTTGACAAACGGTGCATATATTTGTTTGCCTCTTCATCCGGTTATTCATGTGGCACTCCCTAACCAATCCCAAATCCAGTAATCACAGCAGTTCATAAGCCAACAAATTCAAATTTCAAAATCCCGCAACAAATTTTCATTCTGCTTTTCTCCTTCTCCTTCCCGTGCCTTTCTCATTCTCTCTTCTCTCTCAGCTCTCACCTTCACTCTCACTCTCTACCGCTATCGATCTCCTCCTGATAAAGTGCTTTCTTAAGTCGATTTGATGCCACTGATGAAAATGAAGCCATCGATCTCCTCCTCGATCCGCTCGAACATGAATCTTATGAGCTTTATCCTTGATTTTTTTTGTAGTGTTGGATTGTGGAAGAAGATGAGACCAGTCTTCTCCCAGCATAATTAGATTCTGAAGTAAGAAAAACAAATCCAGGCGACTTTAGATTTGTTTTCCACTTTCATTGCCTCTGCTTTTTCTTAACCCGCGAAGCTCAGGGTGGTCCTCCGACATGTCAGCTTACCGATGGAAAAGTTTCAAGGAGAACGAGGATCACCCCGAAAAGCCTCGTCGCTATGGTGTTACTGAGATGAGAGGTCCTCATTATTCTCTTTTAAATCAGAATGTTCTTCAGGTACACTATTTAGGTTGTTGATCAATTTTATGACGATCATGAGGATAATATGAGCTGACAAGGACTCGATCATTTTCTGACCGGCGATTCCCAAATGTGAATATAATGTTTTGAGTTCATCTTCTGATCCAAACCATGCTTATTTATTTATTTATCGTTGGAAGGAACAAGGACTAGACTCACCATTATGAGTAATACTGTTGGCCGAAGTATCTTCCACCCGACTTCGCTTTGTCCATCGGTTGCAGAATATCAAAGTAAGGTGAATTCTTCTGGCATACCTGCAAACTCTCTATTCAAAGCTGTGTCAACCCTGGGTCAGCAAAAGCACAGAACTTTCTTCTTTTTCCCAAATTACGTCGGAACAAGTTGTATGTGAGGAAACGAATGGGAAGGCTTGGACGAGTTGCAGGTATTCCACATGCCGCGTTAACCACAGATCACACTTCTTTTTGTTTTAGAATATTAAATTTCATTTCGTTTGGAACATATTATTAGCAACTGGTTACTACCAATAAATTCTTTTTGTGTTACAAGATGGCCAGCTAAAATTTCCTCTTCTGCGGGTTATACAAGTAAGCGTAAACTTTCTAAGTCCATGTAAATGCTTTAGCGTGTGCCGTCATGCCCGCCATAGAAAATACAAAGATGGAAGTAAATGTAGAAACTCCGACCATTTTCTTGGACCTATGATTCCCTTATATTTTGAAATATATTCTGGTATTAGTATTGAGCAACATGTAGCTGAAATTGAATATATTTGAGTTTTGACCCGTATATAGGACCGGAAGGCTAAATCTTAAAAAGGACAATCACCTACTTGAGGTTTCAAATTCTTAGCCCCAAGCAATTAGCATTTGCATCTACTTAACGCAAAATTCATCCCCATCCCTCCCCTCCAACATAACCGAATAACGTAACATTAAACCCTTCCATCCCCTCCAAACATAGCCTTCCTCTCAAAGCTCAATCCTCGTCACCTCCTTCCTCTCAATCCTCTCCCAAATCGCCATGCACAAAATCAAAATCTGAAAACCCTTACACTCATCCTTGTCATCTCATCGCCTTCTTCCTCTCAATCCTCTCCCAAATCACCAAGCCGTGCCTTTTCCTTGCCAAAATCGCCAAGCCTGTGCCTTTTCCTTGCTAAATCAGAGTTTGAAGTTCGAAGTTCAGATTTCAGAAGTGTCGCTTTCGTCATTCTTTACCCTCATCGTCTTCTTCTTCTTTCGTTTCTCGACTCTTCCTCACTGTTGTGGCCGCCGGAGGATTGAAGAGATCACGGTCTGTTGCCATTCTGTTTCTACGATCGAGGTTAAGGTTCCACGCCGGCGACGGAGAGTTAGATCACGAACAAGCCACAGATTCAATTAACACATGCTTCATACTCCATCAGGTAGTTTTAATCTCTTCATACTTTATTAGGTAGTTTTATTCTCTCATTTAATCAGTTATTCCTTGTTCAAAACAAAGATTTAATCTCCCTCAAACTCAAAAACCACAGCAATCGTCGGACTCACTTCTGAAAACGGTAAACCCCATTGTCTCTGTGCGTTGCTCTTGTCTGGAACTATGGCTCGCTGGCTCTTGTCTAGTTGTCTGGAACTGTGGCTCTTGTTCGATGGAACAGGCGAAGGATTTTTTTTTTAAATGTAAACGGGCTAGCATGTAATCCGCCCAGTTAAGACCGGGCTTAAACTAACTCGTTTACACCAAGCTTAAACGGGTTTCAACTGGTTGCAGGTTAACACAAACTCAGTAATAAATAAACAGGTGGGTTATGGGTTGGCCATTAAGTCGGTATATGCTACTCGTTTGTCACGGGTTTAGTATTTACTTGATGAAGCACCGTGCGACCTAGCAAGCTTTACTCGAACTTGAGCTCCTGAACCTGTTAGTAAGCCTACAAGTCTAAAACTTAGCTCGTGAGAACTAAGGAAAGACTTAGAGAGAACTTGAGAGATGGAAGCTTGGGAGAATGCTTGTATATTGCTCACAATTGCTTGATGGTTACAAATGAGGAGGGGTGAGGTATTTATAGGCAAACTCCCACCTCCTTACTATTCCCACCTCCTTAATGGACGGTTGGAATTGAATCGATCCTACGGCTCCTATTCGCCTTCTAGAATTCTCACCTAAAATATCTAGATATTTACATTGAATTCAAACATGTGAAAAATGTGTGGAGAGTTCTAGAATGCTAGGTATATACAAGGGTTCTCAAGGGGTTTCTAGAGAATTCTAGGTTCCCCTAGATTGGTCCATGACACGTTGCACAACCCTACTCTTGATACTTATATTCCAATATGAATGAGTTGGGTTTTGGTCCCTTTAATTTAAAAAGGATGGTTTTAATTCTTTGAGTTCATTTTTTTAAAACTGTTAGACACTGTAACTTTAAAAATACATTAACTCGATGTTAACACCATTAATTTTTGTTTGTGTCATTGACTCCGTTAATTATGGTGAAATGATTTAATAACTAGATAAAATAATATGAAAACAATTGTATGATACACTCGTATAGTTTTAAGCTTCTTTAATTTTTTATTTTTTATCTTTTTTGGTTTTGGTCTCTAAAATTTTAAACATATGGTTTTTGTCCTTATAATTTGATAAAGACTTGAATGTTTAACTACGTTAATTAATACATTTGAGTTTAGGGATTAAAACAAAAATTCATTTGGATTATAGGATTGAAACCAAAATTAGTCAAAAGTATATGGAATTTTTAAAATTATAAGAACTAATAGTCTTAGGCAGAGTGAATTTGAGAGACTAAAACTACCGTTTTTAAACTTTAAAAACTAAAATTCAAGTTAGAGTAAATTATATAGACTAAAAATATGTTTAATGAAATTGAGGGGATCTGATTATCTTACTAAGCATTTTTGCTTAGTAGGGAAATCTAACTACATCTAGACCGTCTAAATCTAATTTGGTGATTTAGATTTAATTTTTTAAAATTCTATATTTTTTAAAAATTACTCAAGTACATGTAGAATAAAAAATAAAAACAATCTCTTAACTACTATTTTCTTAAAAGATTATTTAAAAAATCACCATTTAAAAAAATCAAATCTAAACCGTCCAGATCATATATGAATATTTCATATTTAATTAACTCTCCTTACTCAATATTAAATGTACAACAGGGTAACCAACTCCGGCTGAAATACTATCGTCCACTGTGATTTTTGTCTTTCATTTTTTAATTACCAAGTATGTCCATAGAGTCATTTTGCATTTGATAATAATTCATTCTGAAGGATAAATGTTTTCCTTCTTTCTTTCAGCAAATGTGCATTTTCAATTTGTAGCTTGCAATCTCTTTTGTAACCTTACACCGTAAGTGAGAGCTTGTGTAAGCGTTAGAAAGATACAATTATGCAAATTGAGACAAAATTATTCACATACTTATTTTATAAACCGTAAATTACATTGGAAAAGTAACTTCTATTGTTAATTCAAATGATTACGATGTCACTTACCACCAGGGTGAAAATAGGTCAGGTGGCTCGTGACTTAGCCTGTAAAAGCATGTACATGCCAGACTTTTAGAGGCCCAAGCTGCTTGAGAAGCCTGTTTCTAAAACAGGCCCAAACTCAGGCAGCCTGATAGGCCTTTTTGTCCTGTCAAGCGACTTGAGCTTGTTTTTAATGAATTTTGGGTTTCAATTGTGTGGTGGGCTGAGAAAAATAAAGAAAACATATCTTGGTTGTTTCTGCTGTTGTGAATATAATAATGTAATTCGATTTCTTGAGCCGTATATAATAACGCAATCCAATTTCTCTTCACATATTTTGGGGTGTCAATTTCTTAATAGGCCAATCCGTTTGAATTTAGTTGGCACATGTGAATACTCGCTTCTTGAATCTTCAGTAATCCGCAAATATTGAGATTTACATTTTAATGTGAGTATTGAGTAGTAGTATGCAACAAGAAAGAGAGGGGCACTAGGGAGAGATGGTTTTTTTATTTCTTATTTTATAAAGGTAAAATTAAAAAAATAATATTTAAATGCTTATACACAGGCAACATGTTAGACCAGATCAATCACATACAAAACATGGCTGATATGTTTGGGGTGGAGCCAGGGCTGTACTGGTCAGTTTCCACCCCTACTTAGCACATGTTATTTTGCTGTAGCTGTTATAAGGAATGAATGGTGTTGGAAAAGAAGACAATCCCATTATAACGCCGTTTATCATTCCAATTTCAAATAAATGGAAATGTGTACGTAGAGAATGAGAAATTAGAACGAGGGGTGCCCCAATAAATAGTATAGCTATAGTATATAGCTATTTTTATGATTTATTTAATTAAAAACAGAGAGAGGGGGTGCATGCTAACACCGGTAATGCGGGCCAGCCCGTGGGTTGGCGGGCTGGAAACTCCCAGCCCGCGGCCCGCCATGGCGGGTTGGCGGGCCAGCCCGCCAACCAGCCAGATTTTATATTTTTTGTAAAAAAATAAAAATAAATTCTTTTTTCATTTTTTACCTAATATTTTCTTATAAGATTACATATTTATACTATTCTCTTTCAAATTCTATAAATAAGTGTTCAATAATTTCCTAAAAATAGAATTTAATATTACTCTTATCCTTATAAAAAATATTGGGAATAAAAAAAGGTAAAAATATATAAGATAAAATAATTAAAAAAATTTAAAAAATAAAAAAAAGCGGGCTGGCGAGCTGGCCCGCCAACCCACAGGCCAACCCGCCAGAACCCACGGGCTAGACGGGGCGGGCTGACGGATTGGACCCGTGGGTCCAACCCGTATTACCGGCTCTAGTGCATGCGGGGTTCAAGCTTCATAGACTTTGCATTCCTCATCGGCTGGGTTTGTCTTGCAGAAATCTTCCAAGGGGTCTTCACTAGAGACAGCGGAGGCGCCTGGCCACTTGGCTGCAACCAAATGTGCGAGGTCCACAACTCTCTGGCTGTAACCCTACTCGTTGTCGTACCAAGCAACCACCTTCACCATGTCATCGCCCATCACCATGGTGAGCAAGGAATCAATGGTGGAAGAAACATCATAGCAGCGGAAGTTCACTGACACCAGCGGAACATCACACACCTCCAATATGCCTTTCAGAGGCCCCTCTGCTACCCTCCTGAATGCCCCATTCACGTCTTCCGCTGTCACGCCCTTCTTCTCCATGTTCACCACCAAGTCCACCACCGATAAATTCGGCGTCGGCACCCTCAGTGCTATTCCGTTCAGCTTCCCCTTCAGCTTTGGCAGCACCAGTGACACATCCTTCGCTGCTCTCGTGTTGGTGGGGACTATGTTTAATGCCGCCACCCTCGCTTTTCTCAAGTCTCTGTGGGATGCATCCAGAAGCCTCTGGTATTCTGTGTAGGAGTGCGTGGTCGTCATGTTTCCCTTCACTATGCCTGCATTATTAACGTCAACATCATATCAATCACATCTATCTTCATTCACCCTCCACATATTTACTCTTTCTAATTCATCAGCTCACCAAACTCTTCGTCCAGCACCTTCACGAAAGGAGCAAGCCAGCAGCGGAGGAAGTTCCTCCCAATGCGTCCAAAACCATTGATCGCTACCTTCAATTTCGCCACAGTTTCTGCCCTTCCCCCACTTGCTTCCCTCCTCTATTTTTTCAATCTCCCCATTCAAACACCCATATCAACCAACTTATGGCTCATCAACTCGTAAAAACTATCAATCATCCGAGCAAGAAAATGAAAGAGAAAAAGATAAATTCATGATAGGAACACTTCCCTCAACCTCTGTTTAAAACTAATTTCCCAGAGAAAAGAAACGAGTAGAGAGCGAGAAAACCTGGGGAGAAAGTTGAGCAGCGACCACATAAAAAAAAGGAAGAGTGGGGGGTGTTGGAAAAGTGTGTAGAAACCCAAGTCCCACATTGCTCAAGTCAATGAGGGTTTGAGAGTAGATATGTTAAGGAGGGATTGTGGACTAGTAAAAGGGTCAAGAGAGGAGGTGGGTCTCGCGTGCACAATAATGAGTAGAAATGGGGCAACGCTGTTGAAAATTGGCAATTCCCCCTATGCGCGCTCCTAAAATAGGCTCGGGATACTTTTTAATTTTTCCTTTTGAAAATTTGCAAAATAATTGTATGAAAATATTTTGCTTACCAGCAAACCTTGAGTTTTATGATCTTCAAAACTTGAAACCTTTGAATTCCAAAATATTGGAGCCTACCGTTTTCTTATCCTGGATTTTTGCTTCCAGATTTTAAGCTTGCAGTTTTCCAGATTAATGACCAACGTTTCAGGAGTAATGACCAATGTTTTAATATTTATTTTGCATTATTAATGGTGTATTAATCGGCGTTTAATGGTGTTAATGGCCGTCCAACATTCATGTGTTTTCCTCTACCTATGAATACCGGCTTCAACCAAAGGGTTCAGTGCACCGGCTCTCAAGCTTCCTCTCCTTTCTTCCTCCTTGCTCTCTGAGCTTCTGCTTTTATCTTTCTGCTGTTATGTTCCTTGCTCCGGCGAGAAGGACCCGTTTAATGCTGGGGAGTTGCCGTCCTTTGGCGGAATAACTCTTTAGGACAATGTTTACAAACACGACTCGGGTGACATTTTTGCTCTGACGCTTTGTTGTTTTGCAAGTGTGGTGCTAGCAAATGGCATTACTGCCAAAGGCGATGCATGATGTGGATCTAAGGTAGAGAATTCAGCCACTTCAAACCTCTGCACAAACAAAAGAGGCAGGTGAGCGTGGGAGGGAGGAAGTATAAAGAGCGGTAGTCATAGTCATGAATAGGTAAGTGCATCACCTTGGGGGGCACTGAGAAGCAAAAGAGTGAGAGGCCTTGGATGGAAGAAGCCCTGCTTAGTGGGGATTCTGGTAGAAGCAAGAGTTGCGTTGGTGGCCATGGCTGCTACGATAGCTTCCCAACAGCTTCCACTATAAATACATATTAGACTGTTTTTCCTCCTATCCTTTATTAAGACTATGGTAGCTTCTCATTCACGTGAATGAGTGGTGAATAAGTTGAATCAACGTCTATCAGATATGATCAAGGGGTGTTTGGTAAAGTGATTGAACACCCCCAAAAACACGTTCAACTGTATTTTTCCGTAAAATAAGATAAAATCCTTCATACATATGTCTCGTAAATGGTAAAAACACTTCTCCACTGCTTTCTCAAACGGATCCAGAGCAGACAAGTCCTGGTTCACAATTTGAGCCATAGATTGTCCACCCTTCCCACTATTTTTGTATTTCCCAACACTGTCCCACTCTCCTTGGTACATTCATAATACTCCAATAACAATAATAACACTACCAGTAAAATCTTGGGAGAATCCCATTAAAATAACATTGAAATCTATGAAAGATAAAATTAGGGTACGGAGCATAATATAAAATCAGAAGCAGACTTGGGATATTCAAATATTAGTAAAAGACCATTTTGCCATGGAGTTATATAGAAATGTCAACATTTATTACTAATATTTGAATAACAAGTAAAGCACAACAAATTTTGACATGTGTAAATTAAGACACATGGAACTTTCAAAAAATGAGATTCTTCTTACTGACGGAGTTGCAACTTAAGTATAATGAACTACAATTTAAGTATAGCAAGTAACCACTAAAATATATAAAATTCACATATATATAAATTAATACATCTAAAACTTTCAAATAATGTGATTCCCCTTATCAACACATTTGCAAGTCAAGTATAGTAAATTACAGCTTGAGCATAGCGAGTAACTTGTACAGTATAAAAAATTTTATCATATGTAAATTAGAACTCTTAGAACTTTAAAAAATGGGACTCTCGTTCATGGAATTGCAACTTAAGTATAACGAATTGGAATTTAAATATAACAAGTAACCAATAAAGTATAAAAAATTGACATATGAATATTAAGACAAGTAGAACTTACAGAAATGAAACTCCCCTTACCGAAAAAATTGCAATTTTAGCATAGTGAGTAACCAATAAGGTATAGAAAATTCACACTTATGGAAATTAAAACTCCTAGGACTTCCAAAAAAGTTGGGATTTCCCTTGCTCATGCAATTGCAACCTGAGTATAACGAGTAACCAGTAAAGAACAAACTAATTCAACGTAGACTATTTACTATATTGGTTTAGCAATTTACAACTATTTTTTTATAATTTTAAAATTATTAAAATAAATGAATCAGAGCCTTCATTCAGATAATTTGATACTTTTACTTAACAATCGACTACAATTTATTATATATGTACCATAATAGTTTAACAATTAATAAATACATTGAATATGACATATTATCATTAACAGCACATTGAATTAATAAAATCAATATGATTAAAAAGAGTTGTAATGCAATTCACTCTCTTTATAAAAGGTTATCATATTTATAAACGTTCATTTTCCGCCGTTCTGACAAGATTTATCGAGACAATTAGAGGCCAAAGCGCGTGTTGGGAAGTTATTCCTAGACATAGGCGGATCTGATCACCGGTGGGTGCAGTCACACCCCTGACTTTTAAAAAATTAATTTTATATTAGTACTATGTGATTTATTTTTCACCGACTCATTTACTAATTTTGAACCCACTAAATTTTTACTCAAATTCTTCTCAAAAGATATTAAGAATATGTCCCACTTATCTTCTCAAAAAATAGTTTGCACCCCTTAGCCAGGTTCCTGAGTCCGCTACTGTTCCTAGATATTACGTTTGATTTCAAAATCTAGGTTTTGTCCAAGCACAAAAAATTTTCAGAAAAGCTATTTTGGTTACAAAATCTCGGTTTCAAACCTAGGCTTTCTCTTTCCTACTTTTTTTCTACTTTTTCCTCTTTCATACTTTTTCCCTTTATTCTTTTTCATCTTTACTATTTGTTTTCTTATTTCTCTTTCATATTTTCTACTTTTTCTTTATTTCTCTTTCCTCTTTCTTAATTTTTCTTTCTTCTCTTTCATCTTCTATACTTTTTATTCTTTCAGTTTCCTATTTCCTACATACTTTTTGCGTCGAAATCCATAAAAGCTAATGTACTTGTTTGGAAAAGTTTATTTACTCATCAAAAGTACGTTCAACAGTGCTTTTCCGCAAAACGAGATAATCTCCTCTACATATTTACCTCGGCTTGCGTAAGAGTACTTCTCTACCGCATTCCCAAATAATCCAATAACTTCCTAAACATAAATTACGTTTTAAAACCTATATTTTACCTCGAAATCTGTAAAAATTATTTTTAAAAATATATTTTTCAAAATTAAAATTTTACCTCAAAATCTATAAAAGTTACTTTTAAAATAGCTTTGAAATAAGCCCATATCCAACTGTTACTCATGGTACATCAGTTCTAATATCGTGGATAAAAAGAATCTTTCGGAAAATCTGAGCAAGTACAGGTTTATCAGTGATAAATTATGCGTAGAAAGGGAAAAGCTGTTATTTTTTTTGGGGGGAGGGGGAGGGAATAAAATAAAAAGATTGAAAAAAAAACAGGCTCAAGTGAGGCGGCAGAGGGCCAGGCCCAGGGGTAATGTGAGGGAAGGAAATGGATGAGATTTGGGGGGTTGAAAACTGGATGGTGGTGGGCGTCACGGAGTGGCGAGGCGATGAGCATGGCTAATTGGTGCTGCTACCGCACTCTCAGTTTCTCCACCGTAAAGAGCGCCCACTCTCAATATGGGCCTCCCGTCCTCCCACTCCTTCCCGACATCTCTCCCCAACTCTGCAGAAGATCCTCCGCCGCGCTTCTCATTTCTGCCCTCTCTTTCTCCTTCCTTTCCCTCTCTCCTCCTCCTCCCGTCCTCGCTCGTGACCGACGCTTCAACCCCACCATCCCCGTTCAGGACTACCTTACTGCCCGTTAAGTACCCCACATCCATTCCTCTTTCTCTTCATTAATACCATTTCTCGCTCACGTTTCATGTTTGTCATTTTTGATTCAGCTGATGGATTGAAATACTATGATTTGGTTGAGGGAAAGGGTCCAGTAGCGGATAAAGGATCAACTGTTCAGGTTAGGATGTGTATCATGTCATGGTAATCTTCGGTCTTGTTTTCCCCCTCTTAATTCACTGCAGCCTCCCCTGACAGGTACACTTTGACTGCGTATATCGTGGAATTACGGCTGTATCGAGCAGAGAATCTAAACTTCTTGCCGGAAATCGTATTATAGCCCAGGTTCCGTTCTTTAACTTGGTGTTGCCGGTTTCAGTGTGGCGAGGCAAATGCGCTAATGCATTCTTTGTGCTGTTTAAAAGCCTTACGAGTTCACGGTGGGGTCTCCGCCCGGAAAGGAGCGGAAACGCGAGTTTGTAGACAACCCCAACGGTTTATTCTCGGCTCAGGCTTCACCCAAGCCTCCACCTGCTTTGTATTCCTTAACGGAAGGGATGCGAACGGGCGGAAAGGTGTTGCGGACAATCCTTAATTATCTCGTTGCTACCGATGCACTTGACAAATATATTTGAACGTGTTCTGTTTGAATGCTTGCAGCGAACTGTAATTGTTACTCCCGACAAGGGATACGGCCAAAAGGGAATGAATGAGATTCCGGTGAAGCCCTCGCCCGTTTCTTTTATCCATACGTACCCCTTTGCTCTTCGAATGGACCTTGTGTTCCTGTTTGACTTCAACGTTTGCTAACATCTGTTGCTCTTATTGCAGCCTGGAGCTACATTTCAACTCAATATTGAACTTTTGCGAGTAGTGCCGACTGAAAAGTAATGTTGATTTCATTCCTCGAAATGACTTGAT
The DNA here is from genome assembly GCA_025593235.1 of Vachellia pachyceras. Taxonomy (NCBI): domain Eukaryota; kingdom Viridiplantae; phylum Streptophyta; class Magnoliopsida; order Fabales; family Fabaceae; genus Vachellia; species Vachellia pachyceras. The sequence goes on from JANTPZ010129868.1 coordinate 12,921, forward strand.
AAACATCTTGATTAGTCTTGCCCTTATGGCTGTATTGTAGTAGTTGTTTACCATTTGCCCTTAGCCCCATGAGTTCATCTTTCAGAGCATTTCCAAAGAACCATCGTATTTTTTATTCAGTGTGAGGCATCTTTATTTTACAACGTAATGTTGAGAGATCCTCCTTGTTGGGGATAATATAATCAATCTTTACAAACTCACTCTGGATCAGCCGAGTCAAATCAGAAACCGACGACTCAACCAGCAATCCAGTCTGAATTGGGGGTTGAACCTGGATTATGGCGATTTAGTCCAACTCGCCATAACCCGGCAGTAATTCGATCAACCCGTCGAGTTGGGGGTCGACTTGTCACTTTAAAAACATAAGGGAGACAAGATCCTGAAGACAATAAGATCAGATCATTAGAGAGAGAGGTCGAATCTTTCTCTCATGCGGCCGTCGGAGGAGTAAACAAACAGGGGAAGTTATCGATGATCATACCATCTTAAACCCCTTGACGGAAGAGAAAACAAACCTGGGAAAGATGTTGATGATCTCGGGGCTAAGACCACACGGTCGTCAGCTATTGACGCCAACCAGGAAAGAGAGGTTGAATCTTCCTCTTATGTAGCCGCTGATGCTTTGTCTCTCATCCCCTCTTTGCTTCACTGTTTAGCCACTAATGCAAATCACCTTTTCATTTCCCCCCTCTTTCCTTTTTCTTTTGCTCCCTTTGCTAGTCTGCACGCTGAGAAAAAGTAAATGGTGAAATGTTTAATTTAAAACAATCTCAATTATGAAAAGGAATTATCAAAACTAATGAATCTCGAGCAAGACAAGCAATAGAAATTGTATTAATTGTCGAGCTTGAATACAAAGAAAATTGAGTAAGTAGAAGTACGTGTGAGCTGAGTGATTTTTAGAGTACAAAGAGTAGTAGTTTTTTTAGAATGCCTTAAAAGTCCCCTTTCATGTGGGATGAATTTCAAATAAATAGACCTTCATCTTTCATCGCACGTCTACCCACCTCAAAAAATGTAGGCCTAGACGCTATATCCACGAATCTGATTGTTTGGGTTTACTGAAGGAAAGAGGAGAATGCTAACAGCAAGAATTGCGGGAATACAGCGAAAACTATGTTAGGGACCCAATATGTTTCTATAAGAACTTGAGAAGGAGCTGGTGGCAGACCTGTTGAATCTGTTGGGACAAGAGGAAATACACTGGTTTCAAAAAGTAAGAAGTGAGTGGCTGAGAAATGGTGACAGAAACACGAAATACTAGCACAAAGCAGTATGTAGAAAGAGAAGAAATAAAATACATACGCTACAGGGGAATGATGGTAGATGGATTGAGAAAGAGGGGGAACTTGGTAGTATGATAAAAGAACACTACACCTCATTATTCTCGGAAGAGGTTACACAGAGAGAATGTTTCAGCACCATGCATTCTTGGGAATGCATCAATGAGAGAGAGGCTGGGTGTTTACAGAGGAATATAGGAAGAGATGAGATCAAGAGAGCTGTCTTCAATATTGGTGCTTTCAAAGCTCCAGGAGAGGATGGTTTTCCAGCTACATTCTACCAAAGGAATTGGGAGTTTGGTTGGAGGAAACGTGATTAAATTGGTTGAAGAGATGTGGAGAAGCCCGGAGAGACTCCAAGAGATCAATAAGACATTGATAGTATCAATTCCTAAGGTATACAAGGTAGAGACAGTAAACCAATTGAGACCGATTTTGCTATATAATCTACTGTATAAAATAAAACAGTTTCGAAAGTGCTGGTAAACAGGCTTAAACCTCTCCTCCCAAGGCTTATATCCCCATTACAGACGAGTTTTGTTCCCGGAAGATGAATACAAGACAGTGATATTGTTACTAGAGAAATTATGCACTATATGGGAAAACTAAATGGAAAAAAGGGGTATATGGCCATTAAAATAGATTTGGAAAATGCCCATGACCGTTTGAGTTGGGGGTTCTTGAAGAAGGTGTTAAAGGAAATAAAGATTCCAGCGAAACTGATTGAAGTTGTCTTTGCTTGCACTGAAACAACCACAATGCAGCTACTGTGGAATGGGGCCAAATCTGAAACTTTTAGACCATTAAGAGGAGTAAGACAAGGGGATCCATTGTCCCCATATTTGTTTGTTCTGGGGATGGAGAAGCTGACACACATGCTTATGGATGAGGTGGAAAAAGGTGTATGAAAAATGTTGAGAAAGGGGAGGAGAGGAACACCTATCTCACATCTTCTATTTGCGGATGACCTATTAATCTTTTGTGAAGCAGAAAGAAAACAGTTAGAAACTGTGATGCAATGTCTGGAAAGGTTTGGAAGCATGTCTGGGCAGAAAAAAAAAAATAAACACACAAAAGACAACGGTTGTATTCTCCAGGAAAGTGAACGAGGACAGAAGGAATGAGTTGGTCGAGGTGTGTGGTTTCCAACCAATAGAGGAGCTTGGTAGATACTTGGGCTCACATAACTCATATGGAAGAAGGTCGAAGGAAAAATTCCAATATTTGATAGATAAGGTGCAGAAAAAGCCAAGTAGATGGAAGGCAAATAGTCCATCCTTCGCAGGAAGATTAACACTAGCGCAGGCTGCAATACCACAAGTACATGTGTAAAGGGATAGAAAGAATACAACGCGATTTTATTTAGAATGAGTCCAGAGATAGAAGGAAAATGCACAAAATAAACTTGAAGACATTTTGTAAGCCAAATGAGCTAGGTGGTTCGGCCTAAAGGATTTAAACTTACTGAATAAATCCTTACTATGCCAAGTCGGATGGGAGGATATCTCAATGCCGAACAAACTAAGCTCTAGAGTTTTGATTGGCAGGAATGGGAGAAACTCTGATTTGACTAATAATTGTGTGGTTAAACAGAAAGAATCTGTCATTTGGAAGAAGCTAGGTGAACTGTGGCTGGCAATAATCAAGAATGTGGGATAGAGATAAAGCACTAATTGACTGGTGCGATGCAAGACTGAGCCAAGAGTTGGGGAAATGCGCAAGGGACTACACCAGTGGTGAGAGGTGGAACTTTAATGAACTAGAAAGGTTACTGCCGAGAGAAGCTCTTGAAAGAATAGCAGCTGTTTTGCCTCCTTGCGACAATGAGGGGGATGATAAAATAAAATGGATGGGAGAAGAAGAAAATAATTTTAGTGTTGCTGGAATGTACAAGCAATTAGGAGGACTGTCTAGGGACAGAGGGGATTCGTAATGGAAGAAAATCTGGAGCTGGAAGGGCCCTAGAAGGATCCGTGGAGAGCAGCAGCAGCAGATGGACTTCTAACATCAGTAAGACGTAGCAAAGCGGGAGTGGGAGATCCAATATGCTGTGGATGCATGAGACAGACTGAGGATGTATTACATGTGTTGAGGGAGCGCCAAGAAGCAGAAAGGATATGGAATCAGCTGGGTGTAGAGTTGTATGTTACAGGTTTCTTCAACATGCAACAGAGAGAATGGCTTTTACATAACCTGAATTGTTCGAAAGAGATTGATGATGGAATTAAATGGAAGGAGATTTTTGGGGTTGCATGCTGGTTCTTGTGGTTTTGGAGAAGTGTTTGTTTGATAGCAACTTTGATGTAGAAAGCATTAGTGTCAACCCTACATGGCAATATATTAAACAATCAATGACCTGAGTTGGAATGGGGGTCTGGGCCTTAGAAAGCTACTGGCTTGCAAATGTTTTTTTTGGGTACAAACAAAGAGAGCTCAAAGCTCAAACCAAACAAAGAGAACATTAAGTGGGGGTATTGACCCCAATATCATGCAATTACACCTCTTGAAGGTGTTGAGGGCACATGAAATAAGTAGAGGAATAGGAGATGACCTCTTTTGCAAGCATATCAGTCAATCTGTTCAGCTCCCTAGGCACAAAACGAACAATCACAGCCCACTCCCTTTCTATGAGTTTCTTGATTTCTGAGAACATTAATAGATTAATGTTCTCAGAAATCAAGAAACTCATAGAGCTTGCAAATGTTGAGTGAACCGCCTGAGGGATTACGCAACGTGATGCATAGAGATGGAATGGGCTCTGGTGGTCCAGGGCATGTTACTCTGAATAGATAATACTGGGCCATTGCTCTGGCAAAAAAAAAAATGACTGGGCGATTGCCCCATTTGATATAAAAAAATAAACAAAACACGTAGTCTCATTGTTGGGCTTATGGGGCGACCCATTCGTCAGAGGGAGACGAGGGGCTTGGGCAGCGGAAGATGAGGTGGATACAGGAATGGATAGGCGCAGCAACCACGAGCAACTGCAAACAACAGCCAGCGAAAGTGCGTCTCCTCCTCTGTTAAGGGACTCTAGGGTTATCTATTCATCCATAGCATAAATTGGAGCGGCCGTTTCCTTCGCCTCGACCATGGAGACTTCTCTCAGATATTGTGCCGATTCCAAAGCCTTAAGAATCCATGCCAAGCAAACTTTCCCCATTCACTCTAATACCCAATTTCAGGTTTTGCTTTCATCCCCTCTCTACTCCTTTCCTATTTGCACGCTTTCTCGAATATAGAAATAGAATAATTGAAAACTACACGTTTTTAGTTACTTGTTATAGTACTGCTCCTTAGTGTACGGAATTCTCTGCCTTACGCGGTTGCTTTCATTCTCTTTTTTCTCAGTTGCATGGGGAGCTGGATACTAAATTTGGACGTCCATGCTACTATAGTGCCTGGATACGATATCTGCATGCAGATGTATGTCTGAATTTTTTCGGTTATATGTTTACGTTAGCACATGTAACTCCTGTTTTTTTTTTCCTTCGTCATTCTTTTCCATTTTTTTGTGGATGCATTGTTCTTTCCACTGATACTTCTGACAATCAATTGTAGTTATCAGCAACCCTTGGTGTCGGACTGCTTTATGATACATATGATAAGTTTTGGTATAGTGTACGTGGAAAGAAAACTTTCCCTGTGACAAATGATGGGTCCCTGAGCTTTAATATTAAGGGACGATCTGACGTTGATAGAGGGTTTAAAGGGGTACGTGGTTTCATCTGCTTTAATGTTGTTTTGGGAAAACATGCTTCAATGCAATTTAAGTTGGCCTGAGGAGCAAAGCTTCCTTAATTTGTTTGCAGAGGAAGTCCAGAGGAGCCACTGAGTTTTCGTGGAGCATATTCAGTTTTCAGAAGGATCAAGATGTTAGACTTAGAGTTGGCTACGAGGTCCTTGAACAGGTATCAGCCCTTGCCTTACTGAGTTACCAAATTATGCTGAAGGCAAACGTTTCATGTAAATTTTATCTGTTTCCGGGTGGAGATATTAATGAAATAAATTCGCGGGAGTTCTATCAAAAGTGAAACTTTAGTGGATTAGTAGGCCTCCCATGATAATAGAGTCGCGATAAGGGACAAGAGGTCGATCCCCTGTCTACCTCACTTCTTTATTATGATAATTAAGAGTCTGTCGAGCTGTGTGATGGCATTTATAAAATTTCTTTAGATACCAAATATGCCGATTTGTTGGAGAAGTAAGGTTGCTGAAGGATTGTTTAGTCGCATGGCAAAAACAATTTGCATTTTGTACTCGGATGGCAGATTCTGTGAACCCGTTTAATTGTTTAGCCACTTTGTCAAACTATTGTTTATTCAGTTCAGAACTTTTTTGTTTTCCATTTTTACACGTAATTGCTTCTTATTATTTCCTTTCTCTCGCTGCTTCACATTGCCTGACTTCAAAAAAATTGCATCAGGTTCCGTATGTGCAGATCAGGGAGAACAATTGGGCTATTAACGTCGACCATAAAGGTAGATGGAACGTGAGATTTGATTTGTGAGAAGGCCGGAGTATTTTGGTGGAAAGAGGCGACTGTTGGAAACCGTGGCCGAAAAAAGCAGAGGTAGTTTGAAAACTGTTTTTCTTGGGTCCCCCCCCCCCCCAAAAAAAACAAAAACAACCAACAAATAACCTTATAAATTTGATGGTGTCTGCGCAGATTGAGTCGAGTCCAATTTCAAGCTTTTCGGCCTTAGTTGATTTTCATAATTCCCGACTACCTTAACCCTAGGATTGAAATAAATAACGATCAAAATTGAAGAATCACTCGGCTCAGGTATCGTTTTTGAGACTGCCTATCTGACTGCATCGGTCGACCCTTCAAACACAATTCCAAACGAAGTGCGACGGTGAGGTCATTGAGGTAGAAGATCACGCAATCAATGCAATTAACAGCTGATTCGGGGGTGATGGTGAGCTTTGGGAGGGAGGAGCGGCGAAAGCGGGCGATGACGATAAGGCCTAAAACGCAGATAAGAGCGCAAAGGAGAGGCGAGGATGAGGAGGAAATCGGAGTGGAGGGATTGGTAATGGGAATTTGAGTTGGACAAGGAGAGGCGCTCGCTTGGGAATCTCAAGGGGAAGGTGATGTGAACCTTGTTTTAATAGTGCTTACCGTCTTCCCTTCCAATCTCCCATCTCTTGCGCTTTATACAGCATACTCATTTTCACAAATTAAATGATCATCCTCGTCTCCGTACCCTGCTCAACTCACAATTTTGTCAACTTTCTCTCGATTTCTTAATTCTAAATTCAGAAAACATTCATCTAAATTGACTATTATGATCAAGATCAACTCATGGGAAACTTTATTTTTTTTTTAAATTTCCCATGACTCGTTTTGTTAGTGAGAAGGTATTTATTGATGGTAAGTATTTACAACTAAGAAATTCTTAAATGACGGACAGAACAAATAAGGACAATGATAAGCTTAAAATAGACTGCGACAAAGCTCATTAGCTCGAACAGTATGATCCGTCAAGGAACGAGACTCATTAACCAGTCGGTGAGCCTTCACCCTTGGATAATTCAGCATTTCGACCTGCCATAGATCATCTATATGAAGTCAAATTTGTTGGATTTCAACAATTTAGCGGGCTGTGATCTTTTGTTTCTCAATCTAACTTTTCTCTACAAATTTGAGTTTGTCTGAAATGCATTCATCTTAATTTTCTATTGAAATGAGTTCTTTTCGATTTGATTGTTGATGATAAGTTGAATTTTTGCCGACTAACGCTTTTCCTATAGATCATCGATAGTGGATGTGTTTAAGTGTGGGAGATTTTCTTCAAGGAATGGTGCTACAGAAATTTCAAATTTTAATATCATATAAATTAAAAAAATACCAACTTTGGTTCCTCATATAAGATTTTTTTGGCTAATTTAGAGAGATTAAAGAATTAAATAATTAAATATGATATGAATTCCGGGTGTCCAATACCCATAAGAGAAATATCAGGGCACTTTTTTCTTAAACCCTGCATAATTTGGTCAATAAACATTAACAGTTCGATTTGCCAATGAAGGGGTGACATTGCCTTGATTTTGAAACTTCATAACAACATTATCCTCTAAAGGACTTTTAGGTGTCTAATGCTTTTAAGAGAAAACTTTCAGGTCGTATTTATCTTTTAACCCTAAGATAAAAACAAATATGAGAATAAAAACATTATCATATTTTTAATACGCTTTTTTTTGTATAAACCATCCGGCATCCTGGGGTATCCTGGGTTTATTGCCCGATTCAAACTAATTCGAACCCCCGCAAGGAGACTTTACGGTGGTAGCGAAGTACCGATGAGACAACCTATTTGTGGTTGCGTTAATTATCGCAGCTGTCACTCCCCATGGTTCAAACTTTCACCATGAGGAATGCTGGTAGTAGCCCTTGCCAACTCTACCAAGTGCCAATTGGTTACGCTTTTTTTTTTAGGATGCTTTTTTCAAGTGCATACCGGACCAGGTTATGTTGCAATGGACTGGACTAACTAGGTTATCAGACTTATTGCACAACCCTAATCCAAACGAAAGGGTATAGGCCCAAAACTAAATATCATAAGCGACGCACCGGGGATTTTACAGTCAGTGTGAGCAAAGCCAACTATGATGTAACTTTGTATAAAAAAAACTATGATGTAACTGTTGTCATATATAATAAAAATATATATATAGCAACTAGTAATTGAAAAAATATATATCTATATATATATATATATATGCACCGTATGATTTTATGCTTTAAAATAAAGGCAGGCAAAAGAACCTGCCTTAAAGTGTCAACAATCGGCACAACTTTTCTTTAAAGCGACATCCTAAACATAACCTACATAAAGCACCTCCTATCACCCCATTGCTCCACATCCCTCCTCCTGTTGCATTTCTTGTTCGTATCCGTTAGCTATGGCCTTGTCCAAGACACTTGCCTTTCTCTACTCCATCTGCTTATGCGCGTCCCTGGTTTTGGGACGTGATTTTTCCATCGTCGGCTACTCCCCCAAGGACTTGAAGTCCATGGATAAGTTGATTGAGCTATTCGAATCATGGATGGCAAAACACGGCAAGATTTATGAGAGCATCGAGGAAAAGTTATGCAGATTCGATATTTTCAAAGATAACTTGAAGCATATTGACGAGAGAAATAAGGTGGTGAGTAACTACTGGCTGGGGCTGAATGAATTCGCTGATTTAAGCCACCAAGAGTTCAAGATCAAGTACCTTGGGCTGAAGCTTGAGTTTTCCACAAGAAGAGTCCACGGAAGATTTCCCTTACAGAGATGTTGATTTGCCAAAATCGGTGGATTGGAGAAAGAAAGGAGCCGTCACCCATGTCAAGAATCAAGGCTCATGCGGTAATTAAATATATGACTGATTGTTGGCCTGCACCATCACTTGCATAGATTTGCATGATATAGTTTAGTCTCACTGCAGGTAGCTGTTGGGCATTTTCAACTGTTGCCGCGGTGGAGGGAATAAATCAGATTGTGACAGGGAATTTGACATCTCTGTCGGAGCAGCAATTGATTGACTGCGACACGACTTACAACAATGGGTGCAATGGGGGACTTATGGATTATGCATTCTCCTTTATCGTAGCTAATGGGGGAATTCACAGGGAGTAAGACTATCCTTACATAATGGAGGAAGGCACCTGCGAAATGGCCAAGGTGACCGAATTCATTCCCTTTTTTTTTTAAAAAATAAAGACTAACGACACAATTGATGAACAACATGATCTTTTGCTTCCATAGGGTGAATCCGAAGTTGTCACCATTAGCGGTTACCGTGATCTGCCACAGAACAATGAACAGAGCTTATTGAAAGCACTTGCAAACCAACCCCTCAGTGTGGCCATAGAGGCTTCGGGTAGAGATTTCCAATTTTATGGCGGGGTATGCGATGCAATAGCTTAGCTACAATCTTGCTCCATCTCCTTCTTTGTCTTCAACCTGATAATGTATCCATGCAGGGCGTTTTCGACGGGAACTGTGGAAGTGAACTAGATCACGGGGTGGCAGCTGTTGGCTACGGGACATCAAAAGGGATGGATTATATAATTGTCAAGAACTCGTGGGGACCTAAATGGGGAGAGAAGGGTTACATCCGCATGAGGAGAAACACTGGCAAGCCCGAGGGTCTGTGTGGAATTAACAAGATGGCCTCTTATCCCACCAAGAATAAATAATTCCACTTACACCTATGTTGATGCTTTTCTTTCTAGCAATGTAACCATTTCTTATGCATTCTGATAAGCATGACAACCATTGCTCGTCTAAAAAAGAACTATCTTCACACGGATGGGAAGCAGCATGTATCATGAAAATTTATGAAAGCTATATACATTTTAATCGCCCTCCCAGGTTCCTAAAAGAACTCCTAACCTTATGTAATGACAATACCTCCCCTCTCTATGGTTCCCAATTGTTGACCATGTGCTCCCAAATGGGGCGTGGTAAATTCATTGCTTTCAGCAGCTAGTTGGTTTTCACGAGGAGCTACAGATATCATTCAATACAAGCAAACATCAGAATTACGTTTCGGCTAACAGTACAGGGAAAACGGAATCTTATCCTAAATACCCACAAGGACAAGAAGCATATAATGCTTCCTCAAGCACCAGAGTGGGTGAACCACTAAAAAACGCCTACAGTATATCTGATCATGCAAACCGCATTGCGTCCTTCCTGACCTAATACTTGCTACACATAGCAAATGTTACATACATGAAACCACCCCTACTGCATAAATTAGTGGATTAATAAGATATGAAATTTTTTACTTCCACGGCATGCATGATATGTCTTGGTTTACTGCTGTTGCAGGCTGCTCCTGTGCTTGGGTTAAGTGGGCTCCCAGGCCGTCCAGACTATTCACTGAGTGCCCCGTGATGGGGAGCTGCTCTGCCCCACCAGACCACTGCTTGGGGCCAACTTTAGCGGGGCACATAATATTTCCAACGGGCTTGCACACTTTGATGCCTTCCCACCATCTGCAAGGAAGCTCCCTACAACAACCTGCCATCAATACCCCAAATTGTAATCACACCACATGGAAGGGAATGAGCTTGTACCATCGAACTGTGAGAACAAAATGACGTGTAGTCTTCCCAAAAAATTCCCGTAGCATGAATATCAATTGCCTCAAGCAAATATTCGAAAGCATCAAATTGTGAGAGAACAAAATGATAACTGTAGTCTTCCCCAAAACTCCCAAGACAAGCGAAAGAATATCAATTCTCTCGTGCAAATATTTCAAAACATGCCGGATAGATATGCAGGTGGGGGTTAAAAAAAATCTTACTCCAGAAATCTCTCCGCTATGGAAATTCAGAAAAATATGTACCTGCACAGGTGAAGCAGCTGTCAAAAGTCCAGCAACACCACCCCAACTAAAACACGGCCATCTGGTCCAGACAAGGATGCACGTAATCCAACAGTTATATTCCTCTGACCACTATGTTCAGATAGAAGAAAAGAACCAGATAGTGACAGGATCTCAAACCGTCCCTACAAAACCGAAATCCCAATGAGTTTATTCACTAATAAGACTGAATACATTTGGCCACAAATACGTGTACAAACTTGTTAATCCAATATGGGGCACAGTTTCTCAACCGTGATATATTTTTTTTTGTTGCCCACCCGGTTCACCGGAGCTTCGCTCCGACTACGTCCGGATCCGACCCGCGTCGCGCACCTAGCAATGGTGGGTGAGTCTCCCAACGGTGGCTGCTGCATACACAAGGCTCGAACCCGAGACCTTGCTTAAGCTGGAACAAGCCGCTTACCACTTGATCCAACCAGCCGTTGGTTATCAACCGTGATATTAAATGAACGTTGCAAGTTCAATAAATAATATGATAGGGGTCCTACTATCCTGGGTCATAATTTAATCACCCCGACCAACAATAGAAAGCATCTTTTAGAATCATTAGGTATCCAGTACCATCAATTAATCTAGATTCAAGTCACATTGGATCCCAAATGGGAAAAACTATAACATAGTTTTTTCTCATTCACAATATGTGAGCTAGAGGCTTAGCTTAAGGAACGCCAAGTCCCCTTCACTCAACCTAACTGCCAGAGCCACGGGTAAAAACTAAATTATTTACTTCCCGACAATAAGCTGTCCATTAACATAACAGGCAAAGACTAACATCCGTAGATAGATTACAAAAAAAGAAAAACAAAAAGAATAAATGGGACTAATGAAAAGCGGACAACTTGATTTTGGATTAAAGATCAGTGTATGGATAGACGGGGATGATAAAGTTGCAAGAACATTATGAGCTTACAAGTCACGGTTCCACCAGATGTGGCAGCTTGGCGAAGTGTCACGTTAGATATGGCTCCGTTTGCTGATAGGATGCAGGTGGCCCTTGGACAATGTTGAGATAAGGCCATGATTTTCGATGACACATCCTGAATATTAAATTATAAAAGCCACTTAACTTTAGTCTAAACGAAACTATGAAATATAGTTGGAGATCAGCAGATATTAACTACCGCACCCCCTTCTTCTAAAAAAAAAAATTATAGAAAAGGAAGAAAAGCAGACCCGACTGAATTGTAAGAGTAATGTCTCGTATTAACAGAAATCTAGTAGAATAATAAAAGAGGGATAATGAATGATTCGCTTGGTTCAATGATTCTACTTTCTGGGAAGTTGACACATGATTTGCTCGGTTGGTTTTGTACTTCCCAGAATGTTGAAAATATTTTCTAAATAAATATATTATTTAGTAATGTGAAATACAAAGCCCTTGTCCTTTAAGTAAAATCCCTTCCTTACCTACCTCCAACCGAGCAATCCTGAAGCTTCTATGTCCAAGAAATTCATACAGTTGAAATTATCTACGGTTCTAGCGAGTGCCGTGCATCCTCAGCACTAAAAAACGTTGCACATCTCAGTGAAGCCTTACCCCCTCTTGTATGAAGAGAAAATGAGGGAGGAAATAAAACTGAGAGAGAAATGAGTTATCCATTGCTTGAATGTAGAGAAAAATGTAGAGGATAAAAAAATTAGAGAGAAAATGAGTAGAAAATTTCATTCCAGCTGGTGCCCCTCATATTAAACTATTTTCCCTCTTTTTTTTTTCATATGATACACATGCTCTTCTTTTTCTCAAATCTGAAAAATTTGCCCTAGTTTCAGCCCATTCTTAATGTCCCCTGCTCTCTGTCCTCAACTCTGCTCTCCATCCTCAAAGTCTCCCCCTCCCTTCAACCACTGTCTTCGACTTCCATCAGCGTCCTCCACTCTTCCTCGACTCCCTCTCCATATTTTTCAATAGCAATATACTTATTTAATGATAAGCTTATTTCTTCTAAGTCATTTTTAGTGTAAGCTTTTTGGTTGGGAGATGTGGTTGATCTGCAATCTGTTTAGCCATAAGAATTGTTAGAGTATAAGAAACATAAACTTTTCAAGATTTTCATTTTGGAGTTTGCCTATACTGGTTCGTGATGTAGGTTTCATATTATTACTTGTTATTAAGCCAATGGAAGTTTTCTGAAACATTAGATGACATGATGGGCCTTTTGGCTTCTGTTGCATCGCTTAAACATTAAATAGCATGATGGGCCTTTTGGCTTCAATTGCCATATTTGATTCAATGAACACATTTGTTTTGATAGCTAGACTTTCATTTATCCTTGAGAAGCATGCAGTTAGATTTTTGCCGAGAAAGAAAAATGGGTATATTAATTTTTGTATTGAAGGTTATATTGTAGTCAGCATATTATATCTTTGCCGAGAAAAAAATGGGTATCTTAATGTTTGGTGTATATATTTTTTTAATCTTTGTAGTTTGTTATATAGTTGAGCAACCATAGATGTATGTTGTTTTTAATCTTTATATTTTGTTATATAAATGAGCAACCATAATAAGGAAGGATTTAATGAGGATTTTGAAGAAGAAATGGATTTTGTGAATGAAGTTAAAGAGTTGATAAATTTTGATGTGGCAAACTCAAACAATGTGTTACAAGAATGGGAATGGCGTAAACGAATGTGTGTAGTCGAACTTGTTTGCCATATTGTATATTTAATATATTTGTTGGGAGAGATGTCAATATTCATTGATAAGTTAAGTGATGGTAATTTTGAAAGAGAGGGTGTGAGAAGAATATTCATGAAACATTTGGAGGAGACAAAAAATGCAGCTATTCGCATGGGACCACAAGCATTTCTACATTTATGTGCTAAACTTAGAAACACCGGTAAAATTAAAGATTCCAGAAATGTTTTCTTCACATTAGCACATAATGTTAGAAGTAGAAGGATGGCTTTCTACTTTAATCAACTTATCTCTTGAATATTCAGGATTAGAGATAGTGTGTGTATTTAGAAATTCATTGAAGAAAATTTTATATGAAACGAGTTATCTTATGTGCAAGGTGAAAACAAATAAGCACACTATCCTTCTAATGGATGACGGGAGCAGGAATGGGTGTAGAAGTGAGGGCGAGGGAAATGGAAGGACTGAAGGGGTTGGGGAGCCAGGAGGGTGGCTCTGAGAAGGACAACGGAGAGGACTCCGGGTTGAGAGGCGGGGGGTGGCAGAGGTGGGGGGAAACAAGGGCAGGGGCGAAATGGAGATTCACTTCCTTAGGGAAAATAAAAAACGCTATCATATAATTTATAAAGATAAACTCCTCTCCCCGGGAGTTGCTGGTTCCTTGGTGAACCATGAGGAAAAGGTTGACATAGTGAATGGGTCTGGTTCCTTGGTGAACCATGGGAAAAGGTTGAAATAGTGAATGGGTGGAAGGCTTATTTCAGGAGTATAAGGAGTTGGAGGATGGGGAATGTGGAAGACTCTGAGGGTGAGGAGGAAAATTATGAGAGGGTGGTGCAGGGGAAGCAGCCACCGGCCTTAACAGCAACTGCTGCGGAATACACTGCATGCATGCATGCATGGATGAACTCCCTGATTATCAGAGACTTGGGCTCGGGAACCCCTTCGAAAATGATTCCTTTCAACAATGGGTATTACGCTGTCCTCGTTTACAACGAAGGAGGACCGTGATTTTGCATTTCAAGAAGGCCCCTGATGATCACTATCTTGCTGTCCAAATGTGGAGACCAAATTTCGATCCGTGGAAGGCGGATTTGCATCGGAAAATAGCGGCATGGATTAGACTACCTGGACCTGACCACGGAATTTTACAACGTGGAATCAAAAGTGAAATTCGGAAACCCAAAAGTGCTGTTATGCACAAGCTTTGATAGATTCAAGAAAACTTTAATGAATTTTGTCTCATCATCGCAAGCAGTCCAGTCCTTGTTTACCAGTGAAATGAACAAGCTAAAAAAAAATTCAGGTGATTTAAAAGTGATTCCTAAACACAATATGATTGTTGTGTTTACGTTCTTGATTATGGTGAGGTGGGGAAGATACGTGAGGGAAGAAGATATTTTTGTTACTCGACCAACCATCAGGAGAAGCAAATACAACGGGTAAAATTGATGAAGTAGCAATTTATGCAAAAACAGCCAATTGTAAAGCCAATTTTTGCAATTAATGCAAAAACAGCCAAGTGGATTTTGGGTTAGATATGTAGTCGCTTCCCAAGCCGACAGTGACTTGAATTGTGATTTATACCAGTATTTTGGATCATTTGGATTACATTTGAATGAATTCTAACAACCAAGATTTGAGGAGTCCGGAATCCAACGAGAACAGTAATAGTGAGAGGAAACTCCAAAATGTATCTTCTCCTGAATATAATACCAGAGGGAGAAATTAACCAGGAAAGAAATCATTAATCATCCTAAAATAGATTTTTAGGTGGCAATGGGCGTGCTTGAGGAAAGCAAGTAAAACGGCAGCTGTCGAAGGTTCCATAGCTTTCTTGCAGCTGTCGAGGTCAGGCAATGACCATCCTAAAGATACTTCTTGTCCAGTTCATCGAAATAGGGGTGTTCCATAGCTTTCTTTGCAGAAATCCGTTTTGAAGGTTCGTATTGCAGCATTTGCTGTGAACAATAACAATGAAAAACATATCAATTGAACGGGGAAAAAAAAGAAGGATCGAAGGCAGCAAAAGGTAGTAAGAGGCAACTTACAGAGATCAGATCCAGTCCAGTCTCGTCCAAATTAGGAACGGCAGTTGACAGATTTTGAGGGCTCCACTGAGGGTATTCATGCCAGTTCATTAGTTTACTGACGCCTGGCCAAATCTCCTCATTCGGAGTACCCAACAGCCTGCACAAAGACGTATAATGAGAAAAGAAGTAGTATGCAGTAAAGCCATATACTGACCAAAAGTGCTGAACATGTCACCTGAATATATGCAGGAGCTGTTGCAGCTCAGAATCACCCGGAAAGAGGGCTTGCTTGGTGACCAGTTCAGCTACAATTCAAAATGAAAATAAATAAAATTCCTGCTAGATGAACAATTGTCCACTTGAACATTTTCAGGGATGAGAATTTATACCAAATATGCAACCTACAGACCACATATCTACCGCCATTGAGTAATGGGTTGCTCCCAAAAGGACTTCAGGAGCTCTATACCACAAGGTCAGGATCTGAAAGGTGAAAAGAGGTGAAAAAGAAATGAGCCACCGATGATGCTATGGCCTATG
>JANTPZ010129874.1:0-14971 GCA_025593235.1 Vachellia pachyceras
AAAGTTTTATTAAAATCAGGCAATATTAACACAGGTGCAGAACACAATTTATCTTTAAGTGTAATGAAAGCATCATCTTGTTCTTTTTCCCATTTAAATCCAACAGATTTTGTAATGATCTTAGTTAATGGTGCAGTAAGTGTGCTAAAATCTTTCACAAAGCGTCCATAAAAACTAGCCAAGCCATGAAAACTCCTCACCTCTGTTATGCTTTTAGGTATTGGCCATTCTTTTATAGCTCTTATCTTTTCCTCATCAACTTCTATTCCTTTACCACGAAACCAAGAAAAACAATTTTATCCATGCAAAAATCACACTTTTTCAAATTTGCAAATAAATTTTCCTTTCTTAAAACATCAAGCACACAATGCAAATGATTCAAGTGTTCATCAAGATTCTTACTATAAATCAGAATATCATCAAAATAAACCACAACAAATTTTCCAATGAAAGCACGCAAGACATGGTTCATTAATCTCATGAAAGTGCTAGGTGCATTAGTTAACCCAAAAGGCATGACTAACCATTCATATAAACCATGTTTTGTCTTGAAAGCTATTTTCCACTCATCCCATTCCCTCATTCTAATTTGATGGTATCCAGATTTCAAATCAGTCTTAGAAAAGACAAAAGAACCATGCAATTCATCAAGCATATCATCTAATCTAGGAATGGGATGACGATACTTTACAGTGATATTATTCACAGCTCTGCAATCAATGCACTTCCTCTAAGTTCCATCTTTCTTAGGTACTAAAAGTACTGGAACTGCGCAAGGACTTAAAGTCTCTCTTACATACCCCTTTTCCATGAGCTCTTCTACTTGCTTTTGAAGCTCCTTTGTTTCTTCTAGGTTGCTTCTATAGGCTGGCCTATTAGGAATTGTTTCTCCAGGAATGAAATCAATTTGATGTTCAATTCCTCTAATAGGTAGCAAACCTGGTGGAATTTCTTTAGGGAACACATCATCAAATTCCTGCAATAAAGAACCAACAGCACTAGGAAAAGAAGTGTTAATGTTTAAAAAGGCTTCCTTGTAGACAAGGAGAAGCAATTGCGTTTCTGCCCCAAAGGCACTTCTCACTTCACTCTCCTTTACATAAAAACTCATTTTATTTTTTTCTTTTCTCTCTTTATTCCTTTCTTTTTTCATAATTTCCTTTTTTGAAATTTCATATTCTCTCTCTTTTTCATACTCATCTCTTTTTTCTCTTTCTCTCTCTTTTTTCATCTTGAGTTGATCCTCATGCACTTGTTGTGGAGTCAATGGCACAAGAGTAATGGGTATGTCATTCATCACAAAGGAATATCTATTTGTAAACCCATCCTTCTTTACTTTCCTATCAAACTCCCAAGGTCTTCCCAAAAGTAGATGTCCAGCATGCATAGGAACAACATCACACAATATCTCATCACAATATTTGCCAATTGAGAAAGAAACCAGAACTTGCTTATCAACTTTAATTTCCCCACATTCATTCAACCATTGCAGCTTGTATGGCCTAGGGTGTCTAATGGTTGGCAAATTCAATTTCTCAACTAGTGTAGTGCTTGCAACATTTGTAACACTCCCCCCATCGATGATCATACTACATACCTTGTTATTAATAAGGCAACGAGTATGGAAAATATTTTCCCTTTGCTCGTCCATCTCATCTTTAATATGGCAATTCAAAGCTCTTCTAACGACAAGGCATTCTCCTTCCACCGCAAATTTAACCCCATCATCACTAGCGTCTTCAAGTGAAGGCATAGAATCATCATCACTTTCACTTTCAGTCACAACTTCTTGATTTTTGAGAATCATGACTTTCTTGTTGGGGAATTGAGAAGCTATATGACCTTTACCTAAACACTTGAAACATTTTATATCTCTATTTCTAGAAGTTTGGGAATCATATTTACCTTTACTCTTTAATGAAGCTTCTTCTTTGCCTTTAATGGTCTCCTTTGGGATAACTCTTTCTCCTTTCCTCCAATTCTGCTTTTGTGAAGAGCTTGACCCAAAATGGAATTTTGAAGATCCCCTTCGCTTGAGTTGCTTTTCCACCTCAATTGCCATATGCACCATGTCTTCTAACTCCACATAATGATGCAGCTCCACTATGTCAGCAATCTCTTTGTTTAGCCCATTCAGAAAATGAGCCATTGTAGCCTCTCTATCTTCTTGAACGTTAGCCCTTATCAAAGCTAACTCCATCTCTTTATGAAATTCATCCACACTCTTAGAGCCTTGTGTAAGGGTCTGCAACTTTTGATAAAGTTCCCTATAGTAATGGTTAGGGATAAATCTCCTCCTCATAAGGGTTTTAATCTCCCTCCATGTTACTACAGGTCTCTCACCATTATTCCTTCTATTAATACCCAATTTATCCTACCAAATAATGGCATAATCAGTGAATTCTATTGCTGCCAACTTCACCTTTTTAGATTCAGAGTAATTATGGCACTCAAAGATCATATCTATTTTCTTCTCCCACTCTAAATACGCTTCAGGATCACTCTTACCTTGAAAAGGTGGAATTTTCATTTTGATGCTACCAAGGTATCCATCTACTCTATCTTTCCCCCTTGGAACATTTGTGCCATGTTTCCCATGCCTTCCTCCTCTATCTTCCATATGCTCTTCTCGCTGGCACTTCTCTAATTCTTACCGAAGACGATGTTGACATTCTCTATCAGATGATACACTTCTTCTCCGGTTAATGCTTTTGGAGCCATTCCATTCTCCGGAAAGCCATTAAAACTATTTCTTAACCTATGATAGGGGTGAAACTGAGGAAGAAACCTCCTATGACCAAGGTAGACAGTTTTTCTCCCATGCTTAAGTTGATAGAAGTGTGTGTCTGCTTCACATATCGGACATGCTTTATGCCCTTAGACACTGTATCCTGATAAGTTACCGTACGCAGGAGAGTCATTTATCATTGTGAAGATTATCACATGTAACTTAAATGTCTCCTGCCTATATGCATCAAACACATCAACGCCTTCCTCCCATAGCTTCTTTAAGTCTTCAATCAAAGGTGCCAAGTAAACATCGATATCGTTCCCCAGCTGTTTCAGTCCAGAAATCATCATAGTAAGCATCATATAAGTACGTTTCATGCACAACCAGGGAGGCAGGTTGTATATCACCATGAGTACTGGCCACGCACTATGTGTACTACTCAGGGTCCCAAACGGATTGATCACATCTGTACAAAGCCCAAGTCGAAGGTTTCTTGGCTCACTACCAAATTGCGGAAACATTTCGTCAATTTTCTTCCACTGTGGAGAGTCAGCCGGGCGTCGAAGATACCTTCCATAAGATATTCTCTCATCACAATGCCATCTCAACTTCTATGCTTTTGTTGCATTGGCAAACAAACGCTTAAACCGTGGTACTATTGGAAGATACCATAGTACCTTCAAAGGTTGCCTTTTAGCTAGTTTATCACCACAATCACCACCTTTCCTCACCTTGTATCGTGCAGTTTTACATTTTGAACACTCACTAAGATCTTCATACCCATTTCTGTATAGTATACAGTCATTAGGACACGCATGTATCTTCTTGTACTCCATGCCCATCGTAGATAAGATTTTCTTGGCTTCATACATACGATTTGGAAGTACATTATTCTCTAGAAGCATATCACCCAACAACTGCAGCAACAATGTGAAACTACTGTCGGTCCACCCACAAGATGCCTTCAAGTTCATCCAATGCAATGTACCTGTTAAGCGTGTATGCTTACTCCCAGGGTACAATGGTGTCTCTGCATCGCTCCACATGCTTTCATATACAGGCACTTGGGCAAAAGATTCTACCTCAACATCGTGAATCATTCTTTCCATTCTATCTTCATCTACTGCATCCACAGAATCTCTTTCGTGGGCTACTGCATCCACAGAATCTACTGCAACCATGTTTTATGAAAATTGGTTGGGAATGGTGTAATATTCGTATATTCCGGTGATTGGAAATAGAGGCTAAGCCGGTAATTATGTGATAATTTAAGGCCCATAGCTAAGAAAAATAGAAAGGAAAAGGCCTATAGACAAGAAAATTATAATTGACTAAATCCCTAGTCTTGAGAATTTTTTAAGTAAAAATGACTAAAGGGCAAAATGGTCATTTAGCCTAAATGACAAGGGTAAAATGGTCATTTTGATTAAAAAGTCCCAAGGCACAAAATGTCATCAAATAGTAAGGACATTTTAGTATTTTGGTCAAAAGTCAACTAAAAAGTCAAAGTTGACCAAAATGTCAAAGTCGACCAAGGGAAAAGTTAGAATTAAGAAAGAGTAAAAAAAAGGAATGGCATTTTGGTAATTATGATAAAAGTAGAAAAGTATTGGCATTTTGGTAATTATGGAGAAAGTAAGAAAGAGAAAGGAGATGCAGTGGCATTTTTGTAATTAAGGGATTTTGGAGGTCTAAAAGACAAAGAAATAATTATTTAAGGTAGCAGAAGTCCTCAAACGTTGGAGACCCGAACAGAGAAAAGTTTAGTTGGGTCCTAAAGTATTTAATAAAATTATTATCCAATATCTGGTAAGGGTGGTTCCTTAGTTTGGAGGATAATAGTATCCGAAAACCCCGAAAAAAAGGATTTTCTTAGAAAATTAATTACCGAAAATCCGGGAAGAATTTTGAGGAACAGAAAAGGGCTAGAGTATCAGGGAAAATTATAGAAATTTTCCATGCCCTAAAGTCAAATTGGCCGCCGGAAGCACGTTCTACGTTGTTTCGTCGGAATTGAGGAATCCTGATGTATTACGAGGAAAGCCCAGTGGTATTTCGGGAAAGGGAGATGACACCACCTAAGCAAGGAAGCCTAGGGAATGGTGCCACATGAGAGAGGAAATCTCCAGAAAAGTAAAAAGGAAGTTACCCGGATAAAGTTACTTTTACCGAAGTACGTGTAACCGGATCAAGTAACTGTATAGTAATGGAGCTAGTTAGCCCAACCAAGTCTTGTAGGAGAAGCTAGAGATTACTTTTTACCATGCAATAAGAGCTTGACAAGTGGCATAAACACAACCAAGTAAATCAAAACTTGGTCCCCAAGATTAATTCTCAACCACTCATTTTCCAATAGGCTTTTTACATAAGCCAATTCTCTCCTCTCAAAATTTCTGCCACCTCTCTCCCTCCATTTATTCATATTTTTCTCTCCTCTCAAGCTCCCAAAACCGTCACCTTCAACTCTCAAGAGGAAGAAGAAGGAAGCTCTCACAACCTCAAGGTAAACACCCAATAAATCAACTCTTTACATTTCTCTACTCCTTGCAACTTCTACTACCATTCTAGTGGTTGATTTTCTTGATCAAAGCCCTCTTCTTGAAGATGAAAAGGTAGGGTTTCAAGACATGGAAATGAAAAAGAGAAGGCTTTTGAGATAGTAAAAGGTTGCAAGTCCTTTCTTGAGTAGTAAAGAGTAGTTTGGTATGTGTTATTGGTTGTTTTTGTTGATGCATTAATTTTTGAAACCCTAAAGCTAAGAGATGGGTGCCATCCACTTTGAGATGGAAAGGGGAAGGCTTGTGTTTGAGCTATATGATGTATGGATAGTGGTTTGTGTGATACTCCTTAATCTTTACCTTTAGCTTCATTTTATATTGATTTGGAATCAAAGGGAAGCCTCAATTTGATCAAAAAGTCCAAAAGGTTCAAATTAAAAACTTTCAACTTTTGAAAGTTACTATTCACAACTTTTTGGACCAAATTTGATAATTGATAACTAATTCCAAAAAAATCGAAATTGAGTACTTCCAACTTCTATTTGAAGCTTATAAGTTCCTATATAAGGGGAAAATACTCTTTGAGTCATTAGCTTGCCCAATTGACACAGTTTAATGCGTGAAAAGTACTGTTCATTTGGCAATTTTTCATTTTCCCAGGTTTTTCAGTGATTTTCTTCAAACTTTGGAACATCATAACTTTCTGTAAAAAACTCCAAATCTAGTGTTCTTTGGTTTTTTTTAAAGCTTAAAATTCCAACTATTGTTCTGTAAAATTTCAACTCATTTGGAGTTCATTTACCCTATTACTCGATTAGGGATTTGACCAACTTTACTTTGATAAAAAGTCAACTTTTTCATTTTTAAACTTCATCATTAAAACCCTAACTTCTAAACCTTTTTGAACCATGTTTGATTATGCAATTAGGAGTCTTTAACCATCACCTATCAACAAAACATGCAAGGATTAGTAATACATATTACATCATATGCTTAAATCCCAAATAACATAAACTTTACAACATCATTCTTATACATAAACTGATAAATTCCTTGCTTCAAACCTCATGCATTTTCTCCTTATCCTTTGAAAGAACTTGTACCTAAAAATGGTTAATGGGGGAGGGTGAGATTCGAGGAATCTCAGTAGCAAACATTACAAACAATGCATGTAGGATGAATGCTAGTGCATGATATGCTTGCCTTACATAGGCTCATGTTCACATAATAATATGCTGCGTGCTCAATGTTTCGTGAAATGTACTTATGGCCATAGTAAAAACAGAAACAGAGCTTCATTCATTCATACATGCTTCACATAATCCAGCAAAGCAATACAGCAATTGATACACAGCATAAACATCACCTACATACAAGTAATTAAGTTCACCACCTTTTAGAGTTTGCCTCCTCCTCTTGTACCTTGATCTTCTAATCATAGCTTTTTCTTTGTCACTTTATGGCCCTAGATAAGTAATGACATTATTAGAGTCATGAAAAGTGAATGACCAATGGGCGACATTAGCCCTAAAGGCTTACTTTCACCCTTGGAGTCCCTACAAATTACATTTGGTCACTTTCTTTCTTCAATTCGCATGGTAACCAAAAGCTGTCAGCATTTTGACCAAACTTTGAAAAATCATAATTAATTTTATAGAAATCCAATTGGGGTGGGTTAACTTCCTATGTGAATTTATTTAAGTTCTCTTTACATGAAAAATATTATCTATTGGCATTTATGCACCCAGAATTCCAGAATTTTCAGTTTACCCAGCTGTGCTAGGATTTGTTCCAGATTTAGTGCCTAAATTTCAAAAATTCATATCTCCCAGCACACAAATCCAATTAACCCATTTGACCTATCAAATTGAAGCTTGATAAGTCTATTTTAATTCTGGAAATTTTCATGGTCATTGGATAATATTTGACCACACAAAAACACGTTACAAGTATACTGCCTCCAGAAAACGAATTTCACAGCACTTACTCTTCAACTTCCAAAAATTCCAGATTCATATACAAGCATCTAAAAATCATGAACACTTGTATAACTACACAATTTTTCCTTATAAAACCATTGGAAGCATCAAAATCATCAAAACAATTCATCTCCTCCAACTTCCAGCTAGGGCCGAGACACATTGCCAAACAACCAACAACATGAATTTTCAACTTCCAACACTTCTATCATCATATTCTTATGCTCAAGCTCACATTCATGCATGGGAAAGCTTTATTCTAACTCTCCTATATCAAGAGGAAAATTGGGCAGCACCTCCCCTATTTATGCATGATTTCCCAAATTTACAAAATCATGAAAACAACTCCAACAACAACAACAACATCAATATGCTCCTTACAAATCAAGGAGACTTTTGCAACAACTTAATGGCTCTAAATCCCTCTCTTTCTCACTTTGCTCTCAAGAACCCTAAGCCATGGAACTTGAGAAAGAGGGCTCAAATCAAATTTTGAAACCATGGAAGAGGTAGAGAAGATCACAAGGAAGAGATTGGTATATAGCTTGAGATGTCTTGCTTACTTACCTTGATTTTCCCATGAGTTTTTCCTCCTCCTCTTCTTCCTTGTTCATGGCATCTTTGCTCCCCATTTTCTGCCCAAAATGAGTCTTTCCAAATGGCTGGATATGGAGAGGAAATTGTTGTTTATTTAATCTCACTTAAAAGGAATGGAAGGCTAAGATTAAGCCTTAACACTTAAGCATAATCTAAGAGATGAGATTATGCCACCTTGAGGACATTTGCTTAGCTCTCATTGGATGGCTAAAAGGTGTCATGATGGCTTAATTTTCTGGTTAAAAAGCTGGTTCCATTAACCAAACTGAATCCCATTCGGTTACTTTTACCGATTGCACTTTTTTACCGGTAAACATAACTTTATTCCGGTAAATCTTTTTCTACTTTTCTGGAGATATTTTCTTCCTCATTTAATCTCCATATTTTCATTATGAATATAAAAAAATTATTATTCCCAAAATACCCCTTGATTATCTCAAATTTTACAGGATTATATTATCCTGTCCAAAATCCCTGAAACGGAGCAATCAGAGAGCAAATTTCTTTTAGGGCCTTGAAAAATACTACATTGTTCACTGATTCTCTAGCCCTTTTCCTTTTTACAAAATACTCTCTAGATTTTCCAAAATTAATTTTTGAAATAATTATATTTCGGGGATTTTTGGGTATTCTTCGGGTCTTTTTCCCAATTTTCGGGAAAATCGCCTTAATCGTACACTGAATAATAATTTTATTAAATACTATAAAATTCATTGAATTTTTATATGCCCTGAACTCAACTGATTAAGGTCTCTTGATACCTCAAATAATTATTTTCAGCCATTAAATCTTGAAGATTCTATAAATAAAATTCTAGGCCGATTTTTAACAATCCGTCGAATCTCTGTCAATCAGTGAGTTCTGCTTTATCTTTTGGGTCTCTGTGAATTTTTCTGATATTGTGGTCAATAGTTGACTTTTCATAAGGACATCTTCTTATCTTGAGCCCATTCCTGGTCATCTCATTCTCGTGTTCTAAGAGCAACATCATGCTTCTGACTCTGAGCCTCTTCATAGGCTCCTTTACTAAGGTCCACTATGACCTTATGCGCGTCAGCGCCATTTTGTAGGCTTGGTCCCTGACCCTTGCCTCATAACATTATTAAGGGAGTCATTCTTGCTCTTTAATTAGAAACCTTTAGACCATGGAATCTGGTTTAAGAATAAGTTATCTATCCTCAATGATAGCTAGACTGATAATTCCCCAACATTAATCGTAGAAGCCGACATATCTTCTTAGGCTGTGCAATCCTCTTTTCCTCTTGCATTTCACTAGAGCATTTTCGTTTCCTTTCATACTTTTTAGCTCATTCTTATGAGTCCATATCTATTTTGTTATACTGCTTGAACTTTGTGACATTGATTTATCTCTTTAACTATTTCATTTAATGTTTGTTCGATGCCAAACTGCTATTTTTTAGGATCTAACAATCCTTACTATTTTTCTGCTCATTGTTGTAACATTGCAGAGAGAGGAATTTCATTCTGTTCATCTTACTGGCTTATCTGGTACCCAAATTATTCAAGGAATTCTGCCCTTGAATGTTTTCAGCCCATTTCTCTCTCTTCATATTGGGAACGGCTTGTTCCATATGCCTTACTTTTACTGCTTTCTTTCTCTTGTGGGACATATGAGAAGCTCACAATGGTTTCCCATTAGAGTCCTATGTATTCCTGTCTATCAGGAAGTAAATTGTCCTATGCTAGGGCCATTAATCCCACGTATCCCTGTCTATCAGGGTTCTGCTCTACTTCCTGTCTATCAGGAAGTGGCTCACCTAACTGCGGCGATGGCATTGGAAAATCACCATCCCAACCCTAGAGAGATACTTTTTGGCTAAAACATTTTCTTATATGCTTTCTGTTGGGTACTTCCTCTTCTCATCATAACACAACATACCATGTCCCAATCAGGGAACCTCTCATGAGCTTTCTTACTTATTTTAGCAGTGGCGTTTACTAACGAGAACTTACTTTCTCTTTTTCATACTTGGCCTGACAATTACACCCTTCTACGATGCCTGGAAACATAGTGAAATATCACTAGTTTAAGTCTCGTTACCTAAGGCATCTCTATGTTCTGCATTACTTGCCTTTACTATTATAGGGTGTGCCATATCACTTCTTTCTCTATTTCTCATCATATGTACCTTTATGATGCACTACCTGACTTTCCTTTTGGTAGGCTCTTAAGATTTCCTGACCATTTCATCCATGGTCATTTCAATTTCTTAATTTATGGTAATTTTGTTCCATTGGCTCTAAAATGATGTTTTGTGTAGGGTAAAAATAAGGAAGGGATTTAAGAAGCATTAGAGGCCATAAAAATCAAGTTTAAACTTGTAAGGGTCTTAAAAAGGTAATAAGAGGAAGCTTTATTGCATTTTTGCAAGTTTTCTTGCATTTTGATGGTTGTATATTCATGTGGATATTATGACATGATCTTTAGGAATTTGAGACCTCCAAGAGCACATTTGAAAGTGATCCAAGAGAACTTTAAAGTTCAAGTAAAAAGGGAAGCTAAGCTAAAAGGTAGCAAGACTATTAATCTCCACTTATGTTTTATGAAAATTGGTTGTGAATGGTGCTTAACTTTTATGATGATTGAAGTGAATTATTTTGTATGAAATGTGACTTTTGGTGCTATGGCCATATGTATTATAAATTGTAGTTTGAAATGTCACATATTGTATGATCATACACTTGTTTTAAAGTTATGCTATGCACATTCACAATGTTTTTGATTAGTTAGTTTTGCTATTGGGATTTCCAAATCTCATTACCTACAAACTAACCATGTAGGTGGAAGCTCAAGCAGCAAGGGTAAGAAAAAGGTTATTGATGAATGAAGGTGATGCTCTTTCTTGAATGAATTTTGTGTAAATATTGAGTTGCTAAACTCTACTTGAAAGTTGTTGTGGTTTGTAACCTCTAAACCTCTACTTGAAATAGCATGTGAATATGTGATGATGCATGCATGAAAATGGGTTAGAAGTGCCAAGGAATGGTAAGGAAGTAATCATGCATGTTAGAGGTGGGTTTATGAACCAAAAAGAGGTTTTGGGTGATTTTTAAGAAAAGTTGGTTTTCAAAGCAAAAGGGTTCCAAATGCCTTGAAAACTGATATGTTTCAAATGGCGATGAAAAATATCAAATGAGCTCCGTTTGAGCTGAAAATTTCCAGTTAAATACTACACATCCTAAGCTTTAGAATGATATAAAGTTTACAAAATTTGGATGTGTACATTAAGAGATGTGATTTTCCAAAGTTAAGGGAAAAAACTGGAAAAACAGAAAGTAACCATTTGAACAGTGCGTGTTTTCGGAATAAACTGATTCAAATGGGCAAGGTTTTGAGCCAATGAGTATTTTTCCCATATAGATCACTTAATTAGCTTAATTTAGAAATTGGAACCACTCAATTTCTATTTTTTCTATAATTAATCATGATTTTTCAAAGTTGGGCCAGAAATCTAGAAAATTGACCCGTGAACAATAACAACGTTTTGAAATTTTCAAGTTCACTAAAAAGGCTACTTTTTTATATATAAGGCTCTAGAGTGGTTCAAGAGTGATCTAAAATGAGCTTATAGGGGGGAAATAGGAGGTATTACAAATGGTGCATGAATTTTTGTGATGATTAAAGTGGATGATGTGTGTATGAAATGTGACCTTGATGCTATGGCCATATACATTTATAAATTGTAGTTTGAACATGTCACATATTGTATGATCATACACTTGTTTTAAAGTTATAATATGCACATTCACAATGTTTATTGATTAGTTAGTTTTTCTATTGGGATTTCCAAAAATCTCATTCTTCCCCACTAACCAATGTAGGAGGAAGCTCAAGCAAAGGTATGGATAAAGCTATCGATGGTTGAAAATTATGTTCTTGCTTTAGAGATTTCTCTGTAAATATGTTGGTCGTTGGCACTTTATTTTGCAAGGGTTATAGTTTTGTAATCCTAAACCTCTACTTGAAATAGTATGTGAATATATGATGATGCATGCATGAATATGGGCTAGAAATGCGAAAGAATGATAAGGAAGTAGTCATGCATAATAAGATGTTGGTTTGTGAACCAAAAAGAGGTTTTGGTTATTTTTAAGAAAAGTTAGATTTCAAAGCAAATGGGTTCCAAAGGCCCTGAAAACTGATCTGTTTTCAAAGGCGATGAAAAATAGAAAATTAGCTCCGATTGAGCTAAAACTTTCCAGTTAAATATTACACATCCTACGCTTTAAAACGATATAAAGTTTGTGAAATTGGGATGTGTACATTAAGAGATATGATTTTCCAAAGTTAAGAAAAAAAACTTGAAAAACAGACAGTGACCATTTGAACATGAAGGAATTCGGGCGTACCTATCAATTCGGATCTGATTACAAATACCCATGTGGAACTTAGATCACAGGAGAGGACCTGAAGCATGAGACACAACAAAAGGCACCAAAAGAAGAGAGGAGAGGATAGGAAACTTTTGCAGAGAAGGGAACCGAGAGAAAATGTTTCCCATGCGTTGTGCGACTTGCATTTCGGGGAACCACTTCTCCGCATATAACCTTCCAACATAACTATTCCCACGTAAATAATAATTTCAAAATCAAACACATGGGGAAAATCACCACATTGTTCCCACATATTCTCCTATTCATACTTTTGCCCCAAAACACATTTTGGGCCTAATCTAACAAGGGTGGATTAGCCCATATTCCAACATCTCCCACTCACACTTGGTGTGACATACCTTAAATTTACCTTTATCTTCACTTTATATTGATTTGGAACAGAGGGAAGCCTCAATTTGATCAAAAAGTCCAAAATGTTCAAATTGAAAACTTTCAACTTTTGAAAGTTACTATTCATAGCTTTTTGGACCAATTTTGAAAATTCATAACTAATTCTAGAAAAATCGAAATTGAGTGCTTCCAATTTCTATTTGAATCTTGTAAGTTCCTATATTAGGGAAAAATACTCATTGAGTCATTAGCTTGCCCAACTGATACAATTTAATGCGTGAAAAGTTACTGTTCAAATGGCAATTTTTCATTTTTCCTAGATTTTTGTTGATTTTCTTCAAACTTTGGAAGATCATAACTTTCTGTAAAAGAAATCCAAATCCAGTGTTCATTGGCTTGTTTTAAAGATTGTAATGTGAAATATTTTTTTATAAAAATATCACCTCATTTGGAGTTCATTTGCTTCTGATAGGTCAAAGTTAGGATTTGATCAACTTCACATTGACAATTAGTCAACTTTTTCATTTTCAAACTTCTCCATTTAAAACCCTAACTCTTAAACCTCTTTTAATCATGTTTGGTCATGCAATTAGGAGTCCTTCACCATCACATATCAACCAAACATACATAGGTTCATAATGCATATTACATAACATATGAATGTCCCAAAATGTCATAACATTTACAACATAATTCTATATACATAATCATGTAAAATTCCTTGCTTCATGCATCATGAATTTTCTCCTTACCCTTTGAAGAACTTGTACCTAAAAAATTGGTTAGTGGGGGAGAGTGAGATTTTTGGAAATCCCAATAGCAAAGCTTACTAACATACATATAAAATTGCATGACATTCTTTAAGTTCATGTAGAAATGTGTAACAATGTAAAATGTGTAACAAGCACATATTAATGCATATGGCCATAGCATAACATCACTCATAAGCACATTTCAACAATTTAATAAGTATAATCAAGTCATGCACATCATTAAGATCATTTCACAATAGTTTTACATAGAGTAAGAAAACTTTGCTACCATTACTCCTTAATTCCTCTTTACTTTGCAACCTTTCTTGATCCCTTTGAAAATCACTCTCTTGCATCAAAATCTTGCCTACACAATTGACAATATAATGGCCATCAAACATATGCCATTTCCAATGCAAGAAACAATGCAAAATCCCTTTAACCATTCCCTTCTATTTCATAAACCCTAGAACATCAAACTTGTCTCTATGATTTTCTAATGCTTCCATAAACTTGGGGCCACTTATACCCTACACAAAAACTCATTTTGAATCCATTGGAAGCATCAAAATCATCAAAAGAAACTTCCTTCCCCATTGTCCAGGTCAGGCCGAGAAGAATTCCCAAAATACTACCATTGTGATTTTCTAACTTCTAACACTTCTATCATCATATCCTTACTTTCAAACTCATATTCATGCATGAGAAAGCTTGATTTTAACTCTCCTATATCAAGTGGAAAATTGGGCAGCACCTCCGCTAAATACTCATGATTTCCCAAATTTACAAAACCACAAAAACGACTCAATCAACAACAACATATATACCAATATGCTCCTTACAACTCAAGGAGGCTTTTGCAACTAATTGATGGCTCTAAATCCCTCTCTTTCTCACTTTAGCTCTCAATAACCCTAGCCATAGAACTTGAGAAAGAGAGACCAAATCAAAATTTGGATCCATGGGAAGTGAAGAGGAGATCACAAGGAGAAGTTTCATGTATAGCTTTAAGGACTTAAGCCTCTTACCTTTGATTTCTCTCAAGCTTTTCCTCTTCTTCCTCACCCAAAAATGGCATCCTCTTCTCTTCTTTGTGCATATGGAATGTCGGCCAAATGGTGGAGGGAAATGAGAGAAAATGTTGTTTTAATAATTCATGCATAAATGGAATGAAAGGCTAAGATTTCATCTTGATAATTATGTGTGATCTAAGGGTGGAGATTTGTCCACACAAGGGCCATTTGCTTGCCTCTCATTGGATGATAAAAAGGTGTAATGATGGCTGTAACTTGATGGTAAAAATTTGGTTTCATTAAACAAACTGGATCCCATTCGGTTATTTTTACCGATTGCACTTTTTACCAGTAAACTTAACTTTATTCCGGTAAATCTTTTTCTACTTTTCTGGAGATATTTTCTTCCTCATTTAATCTCCATATTTTTATCTTGAATATAACAAAATTATTATCCCCAAAATACCCCTTTATTTCCTCAAATTTTACAGGATTATTTTATCCTGTCCAAAATCCCTAAAAACGTACAATCGGAGAGCAAAATTCTTTTAGGGCCTTGAAAAATACTACATTTTTCACTGATTCTCTAGCCCTTTTCCTTTTTCCAAAATGCCCTCTAGATTGTCCAAAATTAATTTTTGAAATAATTATATTT